>JASDQU010588433.1:60213-94855 GCA_032191745.1 Picea mariana
CATCATTGACAATTTCCCCATATTACCTAATTTTAAATTATAAAGAACATGTATCATATACTATATTATACAAAATAAAAACATATAAAGATCATATAAAATATATAAAAACATACCTCTTCTTTTCAACAATTAAATATCAGTCATCTTCTTCTTCATCCAGTTCAACATATGTATTAGGATTTGGTTCAGAATCAATATTAGTGAAAGTCTCATTCCTATAAACATCATCATCAACGTCATTTTCGCTACTATAGTTATCGATATCGTCAATGAGATTGTCGTCTCCTACATTTGGATGATCGACCTCTTCAACTTCTTCGTCTGACACATCGACTACATGAGTCACCTGCTCCTCATATTCATAATCATGATCTTCTTCCTTGTTATTATCTTCATCCTCGGCTACATGATTTTACTTTACTGGTCTTCCTCTTGGATCATATCTAACAATGTATGACCAACCTTCTTTACCAGGTACCTCTGAGTAAAATACTTGCTCACATTGATTTGGAAGAACATAAGGTTTTGTACCTAGTTCAAATGACCTTGTATTAACCATGGTAAATCTATTATCATTCTCAATAATAGTTCTTTCAGGATCACGTTCATGCATTCATAGCCTATACCATTTAACCTCAAACAAAGCTATTTTGAAGGAATTAAAATCACACTCAATTATATCCTCCAAATGGCCATAGTACCTATTCTCAGTTTCTTCTGGATTTCTATCACTTCTAGAGGAAATGTTGGTGACCTTAAACACTGCATTTATCCCACAATCTGAGGTTTTCATCTTATCATCCAACATTTTGATACGAAATTTATGACCATTACACCACATAGCCTTGTGATGTTTCAACTGCAACATGGAAAACAAGTAAAAATTAAATTGTGAATTAATAATCCTCATATAGTACTTACTAAATATATATTTCAATAATTAAACAAACCAAATACATTGAAAAACTGGGAAAAATCTAGGAAAATGTGGGTAACAAATTTAACTTTCTTGTTTATCTTTTAAATCAAAGGCTAAATCAACTTCCCTTGATGTAAGATCAGGAAATTGATCTCGATGACGATGCATTGTTTTAATCATCTTACTCACCCCTTCCCATGATAACCTACCGAAGTATTCTATAGTATACTCTATCCAATGCTCCATCCAAACAAGGTTGTTTGCAATGTATAAATGTAAAGCATCCCACTCTCGAGAAACTATATGATAGCATAACAATTTAATATCATTAATTAGTTACTGTTAATAAATGACTAATTTAATAGATGTGTAATATATTAAATCTACGTCAACATCTAATAATTACCTTTCACATTCCTCATTTTACCTTTCCCCAATAGGACCTCCCTTTCAAATTCGTTGATGGAGTCGAGATGCCAAATGTGAGGCACATTCATATTTTATGCTAATTTAGGTAGATATTGACTAATATACACCATGCATTGATATGCCATATATCCCTCAACCATAGAACCCTCCGGACGTGCACTTTGTCTAACAAAATCCTTTAGTGACTTCAACTGCCTCTCCACCATCCACATCGACCTAGTGTGTATTGGTCCACATAATTCAATCTCCTCAACTTGGTGTATGAGGTAGTGTTCTTGTGCATTGAAAAATGATGGAGGTAGATATTGTTGCATTTGACACATTAGTCAGATAATTTCTCTCTTTCAATACCTTATATCTTCTTTATGGATTTCTTTTGATGATAGCCACCTACAAATTTTGATGCAATAAAATAATATCAAGGAAAACATAAATTTGCAGATAAAATATAATATGTCAATAAGTTCCAATAAAAATGACATAAGAAGTACATTTTCCTTATAAAACAATACGTACCTCATGTATTTTCCAAGTACATAAATAATTTGTTTTATGTTGTTGTCAAAGTCGCCTGGGAGAGATAAAGGTAGAACATACTGTAACAAAAAACAAATAATTATTATTTGTTTCCAAAAAATGCATACCAATAAGAAAATATATTATAACCTACTAATTACCTTAATGAATTTATGCCATTCATGTGTTTCAACCCCGCCAAAATCACCTTTTTTAGTTAATATATTATGTATGTTCGACGAAAACCCTGTCGAAAACCTAATTTTTTGAATGACCTCTTTTACAATATTGCTCTGCTTCTCCATCAATAACCAAGGAAGACTAGTATTTTTTTCATGACCATCGCCATTAAAATTAATAATAACACTTTTCAAGGTGTTATTAGCTTCTCGGATGTCACAAAAAATCTTTCCAAATCTCTCTTTGTCAGTCCTTCCATCTAATATTCGCCATGACAATTTTTTTATGTTCTTCCTGATATGCATTGTATCAAACAAATGAACTATTTGTAGGTTCTCGTAGTATGACAATCTACTGAGTTTCATCGGGTAACTTTTCACTCCTCGTGAAAGCCCATTCGTGCCTTAACAACATTTCTGAAACATCAACAAATTGAAATTAACACTAATTAATGGGACAAAATGAAATTAATACTAATGAAATTAACCAAAGATTTATATAATAGGTCATACATAAATAATTTGCGTACCTTGATGATTTCTAATATATTCCAACTTTCATAGGCGAGGTGTCATTCTTCGTGGTTTTTTCCGTTTTCTTATTTACCATTGAACTTTTCTTTATCTGTAGTTTGATAACTATGGTTCTTAGACAGAAAGTGCCTATACTCAGCAAACACTTCATTTACTAAACTCCTTGAATGCCGATATTTTATCCTAGGAGCACAAACTAGGCATGCAAATTTACCCTTTGTTTGAATACCTACAAGATATATGAATAAATGTAGCGTCAAATTAGAGTTACAATTTAAAATAATGCATGATTTTTTCAAAAAAAATATATAATATTAAATAACAAAAATAAAATAACAATATACCACGAAAATGTGTTAACCCGGGAGCATCATGAATTGTCCATGATAGTATCCCATGGAATTGAAATCATCTTTGCCCTATTGGTCTAGAGATGTCATACATAGTGATGCCAACCCATAACTTCAACAACTCGTTGATGAGAGACTCAATATATACGTTCATATCTTTAACCTGGTACCTACCTAATTGGTTCGACCTACTGCATGATTAATTATACTTATCTAGATGTCGTGATATATAAAAGAAATAATTATCATGCACGAAACAAAGAAATGAAATATTTTGTCATGCTTTAAAGAAAATAAAAGATAATTAAATACCTAGAACAATCATTACCAACATTGTGTTCTCTCTCTTGATCGAAATCCAAGGAGGAAGTTTATTGTTTATAACAAAAATAGGTCACACTGAGTATGTAGAATGAAGCTCTCCAAATGGATTGACACCATCAGTTGTCAACGAAAGTCTAACATTACGAGGTTATTCTTTAAAAATTGGCCATTTTTCTTCGATGTAGTTCAATTCAGAACCATCTGTAGGTATTCGAAGAACATCGCCCCGACTCCTGTTCTTTGCATGGAAATCCATAAATTGTGCCATACTTTGGCACCTAAACAACTGCTGGAAACGTGGAATTATCGGAATATAACGAAGAACTTTGTGAGACACCTTCTTTGACACTTTATTGGTTTGATATATACTTATTTGATATTGTGGGAATTCATTTTCTAATGCATATTGTCCATAATATATGATATGATCATTAGTACATGCATCAATAGCTTGATAGTCCATTCCAATTTCTTTCATAATCACGAATATTTCTCGATATGTGCGTGGAAAAATATTTGACATCAGTAATAGAACATCACCTAACAATCTACAAAATTCTAAAGAATAAGTCAATGTAAACAATATTAATCATTAATATATCATCCAATATACTAATTTACAAATTAGAAAACAACAACAATATAGGAAAAAATTGAACCTTTTAAGTATTTGTGAACATGCAGGCATAAATAATTAACAAATTAAATACCTTAGAATCTATGAGAGACATGTGTTTGATAAACCATTCAAAACCTTCAGGTTCACCAACAACAATATATCATATAAAAGATTTGTTGTTGAGCCTTCATAAAGAGGTTGACGTGACTTCTCGAGTAGAGGATCAACATCATGACTATCATCCTAGTTGTCCTCATCCATTGGAGAAAATGTGTCTTGGATCAATATATATATATCTTGTCTTCCTAATTTGAATCACTAACATTATCTCCATCCATATCATCATTAATAACTTGATCAACAACTTCAATATTCTGATCTCAAAGTTCATCTCCATGCAAAGTAGTATTTCTGCTAGTACTTGGCAAATAACTCTCTGGAGGTCGACACTTTGTGGGCATCGTCTATATATTTAAAAACAACATAGAAAATTTAGTGTGTATAGAAAATATAAAAATCTCGATGAGAAATATTACTAAAATTCGTGACATACTGATTATTATAGAGAATACATTAAATATTGAATCCTCTTACCAAGGGACAATATTCATAACCCCCTTCGGCTTGCCCTTTCTCCCTACAATGTCTTTGGGTTGTTGTTATTAAAAGTCTTCTATTTTTCAAGCCTCTGCAATCATAGCAAGGGCAATAACATTTTCCGTTGCCCCTCACCTCTAATTCCTCTCTTAACCGAGAAAGATTCCTATCATTTTCGTTCATTGTGACAAATCCTTGTCCTGACAAGTAATTGTCTTACCTACACCATACCAAACATTAAGTTGTCAATTTTTTATATTTTGGCTACTCCTTTCGATTATTATATGTTTATTTATAGTGACCTACATATTTATAATAAGGTCAACATATTTATAATAAGGTGATCATATGTGGAGAGGATCAACATCATGATGACATAGATAACATCTTTATAATAAAGTCATATGTGTACAAATGTTTTCTTTATATAATAACGACATATATTCCTAACATAAGTTTAGGGTTAGTGTTTATGTATCTTATTAGTCCTTGATAAAGAAGTGAATATAGAAATCAATTACTATCATTTCACTGATCAGGGTTGAGTTTCAAGAGCAATTGCATATCTTTATCAATGAAAAGAGAGAGAGATTATAGCTACAATTGAAGGGAAAAGGGTATGTGGATTCCATAAACCTAGAATATTATGGAATCCACATACCCTTTTCCATAGAATATACTAACTAGATCAAAAAACCAAAGACATGAAATATGGTACTACATATATTATAATATATTATCAAGGAAAAAACAAGCTAAATGGAAATTGGACATTTGAAAAAAAAAATTATTGAAAAAACAATTACAAGTTAAATGAGTACATCAATAAAAAATAACATACTAACCTTGCAAGTTCAAAATCCGAGCTATGTAGATAGAGAATTGAATTTTTTCAACCGGTGGGTGACGGAAAAAATAAACAACTCAAACAAAAGCCAAGAACAGTGTCGTAACTATAGAAATTGTGTCGCAAAGTCTCTTAAAGTCACTTATATATAGATAAAATAGTCAACTAGCAGTTAACATCGACTAATGAGATAGGAAAAAATTCCGTCACTATTGCCACAAACGTTTGTCTCTATAGCAATGAAAATCATGACTAGGTTAAATTAATATTTTCATGGATATTGCAACTAAATTTCATGGCAATATCCATGAAAATCCCGCCCTCTTTAAAAAAATGATGAAACTAGTTGAAGCGTGAAAATTTTTCTGTGGAAAAATATTCCCATATGTAGTAGTGTAGGCTCCTAGAGAGAATCATTCTAGTTGTATTGTGTAGTTCTCATAGCCTCATCCTAGCCTAGGAATCCCCTTTACTTGAGAGGATTTGTGTCCCAGCTCGTGGGTGACCCAATGCTAAGAGTGATGAGCAGTGTGGTCTATTGCTAGGAGGTTCGTGGAAGGTTTGCACACAGTTGGTGGTCTTGTATTAAAAGATAATTACCACTTTTATGTTAATTTACATGCCGTGTATATGTACATGTGTTATAATTGATGAGTAATGCCTCTATATGTTGTATGTGTAGGATTATTGTTATTTCCTCATTAATCTATGTATGAACATAATATGTTGTATGTTTATGTTTATATTTATATGCATATGATAATTTTTGTTTCTATGAGTAGCATGGCCCAACCGTTGGTGGTTGGGGACATTACAAAATGGTATCAAAGTAGAAAGATGTTCCTTTGTGGTGTTTCCCATTGTTTTGGGTGGTTGGGGATGTTACAAAATGGTATCAGAGCCATGGTTTCAAAACTGAGCCTGGATGGGCTAGGAAACTGGAAGTTAAAGAGAAGGTTTTAAAAGGAAAATGTTGTCGAAATGGAAAAAATTGAAGTTCAGAGCCTATTTTTTGACATTGAGCCTGAATTAGGCTGTATAAGTGGTTATGGAATCAAAATATCAGATAAAATTGTTGTTGAAAAGAACAAAATTTGAATTTCAAAGCATTCCAGAGTGCCAAGAGAACACCTTGGTCGTATTTGGAAGCTCATGAGGTATAGCGGTTCAAGAACGACTGCAAATAAAAGAGACTACAATAACCATGGGTTTGTAACCATAAGGTTTGAAGTTGGGTCACGGGATCTGTTCGAGAGAAGGAGAATCCTTCAAAACCATCAGATCTGGAGAAAGGTGCATGAGGATTAACCCCTAAGTACTTTAGACTTCGTGACTTCGGAGAAGTTTATGTGTGATAGAGAAGAAAGGGTTGAAGCCCGAAGTTCCAAAGTCCTGAAGAGGATATACATCGTAGATCCATGGGGGTGGGGAGTGTTTATCATTGGATTTGACCAAGTACAAATCAAAATCGTAGGGTTAATCCAAAAGAGGAAGGTAAGAAAGTTCAGGAGTTTGGTGTTCGGGAGAAACATGGTATGCTAAGGTGAAATCTCCCGAACCCCGAAGTCTCAAAGTGACATGGCTTGTTGATGTCACTAGGGATGATGTGGACACATGGGACATGTGCCCCGTTTCAGTGAGTTAAGAACCTTTGTAAGATAGAAATGTAGTTAGAATGTGACATATGACACTCGCATGATTGGGTCATGCGTCAGCTTCATGTGTCCTGCAACATGGCACTCTGGGTGTTATCACAAGGTAGTTAAACTTGGAAAAGAAGTTAGCTAGATCGAGGATACATTAAATTTGATAACAATATATCAAGATTGATGGTCAGGAGGCATTGCGGATATAGAATTTGTGTCGCCAATAATTCTACAAGATGATCCCGCAATCTAAACCATGGTTTCCCAGAAGGGGTATGTGTCATCATGGGGACAATTGAGGAACGGTCTGTAACGACCTCCTTGTCGTTACAACAACGACTCTGAGAACAGGTGCAATTTTTTTTTTTTTGTTTAAGGTGTGTGTGTGCGTGAAGAAGTAACAACACACTCGACTCTAAGTCGCCACTGGACAACCAACAAGATGCAACCACAACAAGGTAAAACTGAAGGCACAAAACGAGTAACTGCAACAGTACATGACCACAGGCATAAGGCGCACATCACAAACCTTAATACATATAGGGGTTGCACAGTAAGACACGGGGGTAAGATTCCACGAGGTTAGGGTTACTATTTCTGCACAGGAAAGCAAGGCGTTTCATCTTATGTCTTCTCGAAAGAAGATTAGACAGGCTCCTGGCCGACTGCTCAGGAAGAAACTAGTAACCCGACCCAAAACACAACGCAAGTAAGACGAATACAACAAGACAACCCTGACACATCACAGAGACAATTAGCAATAAATGCCCCTAGACCTAAGGCGTACAACTAGCAACTGTAATCAGAAAACGACATCGGGTTTTAAGTACAGTACAGTCACAGAGGGAATAATCCCACAGTAGAGTTCACTATTTCTGCACAGAAAAGMAGGGCTTTTAGTCTTATGTCTTCTCGAAARAAGATTAGACAGGCTCCTGGTCGACTGCTCAGGAAAAAACTAGTAACCTCCATCAGGTGTGTCGCAAGAGTGGAACCCTGCCTTTAAAGCGCCTGAGACTCTTGATATGGCATGGGATCCTTTACACAGAAAAACACAYAGACATATATGCTAAGGCTACATAAGGTATCTATATCCCGCCCGACACAAACAGACCAATCGACAAATTTTACAACCCAACGCAACCATAGACGAAAGAGGGACCATGTCTTCTACAGAAGGCSCAAGACAAGGACTCAGACGACGACCATTACAATTAATGACAAGGCAATGTCTAAGACTCATCCGTGATTGATTACTAGCCAAATTCTCCATTGATTTTATTATGCCACGAGTACGTTAGTTATAAGGTAGATCTAATTAAGTTATTGCCCTTAGTTTAAGGGCCTTACCCCTTGTGTTGAAATTATAAAAGAATTTTATGTCATTATACTGATTTATCCTCCATATTCATTATACTACCACATTAATATAAACAAATACAATTTCCTTATGCTCCTAAGTTATCAAGACTACATATCATTTTTCCCAGGGCGGGGTACTACATTTACATTGATCAAACAGTAAAATATTAGTACACCTTCCACTAAGGGACAAAACCCTTACAATATTGTAAGTATACAAGACTAACATCATATTTGTAACTAAAGGTAACAAGGTAACATCATAATCAAATGACCACATATATAATAAGTAATATGTTTAAACACGACAAGGTCAAAGGCAATAGCATTTAAAGATGAACTCATAATGATGAGTATCATCCTTTTTCAAATGACATGGTAACATTATAGTTATAAACAACATCATATTGAAATTAACCATATAACATCATACTTAGAAAGGGCAATACATATTAAGTCAATCTCTAAAATGACAAAAGGACAAGATTTGAAATTGACAAATTAACAATAATAAAAATGACCATACTTAAAAATAACAATAATTAATAGGTCAGTATATAGAATTGTCATCATATAAATATCTTCATAATTGAAATTAACAACATAACCTCATACTTGAAAATTACAATATAACTTCATATTAAACAATGGCAATACATCAACTAACAATATTTAAAATGACACTTTTTTAAGTATATTCGGAAATGACCAAAATAACAATGTTAAAGAGAACAATAATTAAAAATAGCAATAAACAACATGCCATTATATAGGAGGGCTTCTCATTACAAATAATGGTAATTAGTATTCGATGTGTTACCAGGATGAACTAAAATCAAGGAAAGCCTATTTAAATCGGATAGTAAGGAAGCAAGGTAAACCTTTTTAATTCAATTTGGTAATACGCTTATATTAAGCACAAAAGGCTGTTGGATTGTCCAAATGGCATGCGCCATGGGTCTCATTATCATTGAAGCTCGACTTAGACTGGCTGCCAGCATTTAGGGACCAAGGAGGTGATAGCAGGTGTTTGAGGATGGGACCCGCGTAGTTAAGAAGGCGCCAGAACAGGTAATAAGGAATAAATAAAACACAGATCAAAATGAAGACCATTATGATAGCAACAGTAAACATTAAAACACAGACCATTATACTATTAGAAACGCAGACCATTATACAGTGAAACGCAGACCATTATACAGTAAACGCAAATCAAAAACGCATACCATTATGATAGCAATAGTAAAACATTAAAACACAGAGTAACAGTGCAAATCGCTCCATACACAGTGGCTAAAAATGCCCAGTAATCAGTGCAAAATCGCTCCATACATAGTGGCAAATAAAACGCCCAGTAACAGTGCAAATCACTCCATACATAGTGGAAAATAAAACGCCCAATAACAGTGCAAATCGCCCAATATCTAGTGGCTAAAGAACGCCCATTAATCAGTGCAAAATTGTTCAATACACCGTGGTAAATAAAAGGCCCAATATCAGTAAAAACGCAGATCATTATGTGAAACGTTGTTCAACGCCAAAGGTCATTTAAGAGAAAAAAAACGCAGCTCAATAGCATGTAAAACGCGGTTCAAATGCCTAAGGACATCAATAAAACACAGGTCATTAACACGTTTAAACTCAGAATTGAAAACGCCCCATATCTACAATGCATGCCAAAAAAAAACGTTGAACTCATACATTCTTCTCATGGCCAGAATGCAGCGATAACAATTTCAGACAATTGCCAGAATACCAACAATATCCATCTCGGCTAATTGCCAAAACGCAAAGATAACTAAAAAGACAATTTCGGCATACAATGATAGCAAATCCAAACATCTACCCCACCAAAAGTTTCCAGAACATTATTGTTGTAGCATACAAATGAACCACCATAGCTGAAGCAACATCTTAATATAATGCATCATAACCTCATAAGAGAATAACTAGACAGTTTACTCTACCATAAATAAAATTCATACCGTTGCCACTCGCCCTCTTCTGAGGACGTCCCGCACTCCGTGTTGCTTCCCGTGCTTCGTGTTTCTCCTGCTCGTTGACCGCAGAAAGCTCACCGGTACCTCCCAGCCAATCGCTAGGGGTACTCTGCTTCCCCCTTAGCCCCCCGAGCCGCAAAGGGGCCACACAAGATCCAGAGATAAGACTATCTTCTCATCTCACCTCAAAGGATGAGCTACCACTCCAATACAGCTGAGATAAACCCAACTCCTCACAAGCAATCCGTCAAGCCACAATCCGGCAGCGTAACATTACGCTAACTGTTCATCCTTTCTTCCTTCTTTTCCCCTTCTTTTATAGAAATTTGACACCCACCTACTTTCCTAAATTATTATTAATTTAATTTTTAATGACAAACCTCTAAACATTCTCTGCCGTCCAAGTGTCACTCATCCCCCCCATGTTTCTACAAATTAATTTCTTTAATTTAAATAAAAGACTCATTTCCCTCACTCCCCCTAAAGTCGCTCCTAAAATTTCTCCTAGGGTTCCTAGATCCCCTCTCATGCTTTTAATCACTTTTATAAAATGAAGTTTCTGAATTTTAGTAACTCCTTAAATGTTGATTCGTTTTTTCTTTTTACCCTATGTCTCCTACTTTCCATTATTAAGTTTCCTTTATTCCAAGTTTCCTTATTTCTATTTTTTATTTCTCTCTTTTTATTATTTTTTTTTTGTTAAACCCAAAATGATAAATGCGCTTAAAAGTCCTTTCAACATATATTTTTTTTAAAATCCTAAATTTTTATACTCCCACACTTTAATAATTTTATTTCTTCTTTAAAATTTAAAAACCTTGGGTTTCAATTAATTTATCCCCTCATTACTTTACCCCCCCTTAGTTTAAGAAGACTTTAACTAACACATAGGAGGGTTTTAGTTTACGCCCTTATGTTTATTTTTGTAGGATCTTTTCTTAGGGCTTATCAGAATTTTATCTTTGAGATGTTTTAAATTTAGGTTTAGATTGAACTGGGCGACAATTCATTAGGGGAGTCGTTTTAAGAATTTTATCAGGTGTTAAGGTCTTAGGGTCATCTAGGTTGTCTCAGCATCATCATCAATGCGACTTGCCCTTCAGGACGCACTACGTGCTCCAAGGGTGCCACTCGCCTCGTTTGCTTCTGTTGCGTGACATGCCCTTCAGGATGCACCACGTGCTCCAAGGGTGCCACTCACTGACTTGTATTTCTTTGCACGATGTGCCCTTTAGGATGCACCACGTGCTCCAAGGGTGCCACTCACTAACTTGACGGATTGGTAGACATCTATAACCCCTGGAGTCAACACTCCTCTAGGTGAACTTGTGGGAGACTAAGGGCTCTAAGGAATAAGGCCCCCGCCTTATTGTGCGCCCCTTAGAATCATCATGAGCGATTGTCGCAGTCTTCCCTCACGACATCGTAGATTTTCTCGAACTAGGTAATCGTTAACCTACAGTTTGAGCCACGACGGGAGTGCTAGTAGGCTGTGGCAGGGCTGCTGTCCACACCTCTCCCTCAACCTCTTTGGAAATCATGTGTGGCCCCTTTACTCCATATGTGAGTCTGGTTGGCAAGATATCGTCAGCCTGCATCATCAACCATCATGTCAGAACATGTCAACAACATATCATCAAATCAATAAATATCATGGTAAATAAATCAACTCAATATCACAGTCCCTGACTCAATCCAGAGTCCAAGGGTTCCGCCGATGCCTCTGCATCCTGCAGGTGAAACACCCCGCACACTCAAATAAACTGAGTCAATAGCACCTGTATACAACAATAGTAAAACATCCTGTCATCAATCATAATGCATCATCATCAAGGATAAGTGGTTTATCATCATAAAAATCCAGATCACTTGTGAGCAAGTGTCCTCAAAGAATAAGTTTTGTCAGTGTGCCAGAGCGGGATGTTACATACACCCCCTCTTGGTCTAAATTTTGTCCCTAAGTTTCTCAGTATAAATGTCGAAATAAATGTACCACAATATCATAAGTACCATAGTATCATAGGTCTATCTATCAAACAAAAATGGAAACTGTTGGCGCATATCATATGCGTCCTCCCAGGTCGTCGAGTGCGGACTATAACTGTCCCACTGGATCTTGACCTGTTCTACCGTTCGACACCATAACTGTTGAACGCGATGATCTAAAATGCGGACTGGATCAGCCGTGAGCGCTCCCTCATCCGATACCTGCGAAGAACTCATGTCAATCACATGTGTCGGATCACTAATATAATGTCTCAAAACAGATACATGAAAAACATCCTGCATACACCTCAAAGAATCAAGCAAGGCTAGTCAATAGGCCACGGGCCCATTTCTCTCCACAATCTCGAAAGGTCCCATGAACCTAGGAGATATTTTATCTCCCTTTCCAAACTTGATCGAACTCTTATGCGGTTTAACCCACAAGAAGACTCGATCGCCGACCTCGTAACTACGGTCGACTCTGTGCGCATCGGCATAACTCTTCTGTCGATCCTGCGCTTCTTTTATCCTTCGTCTTATGGTTTGCATCTTCTCTTCCATTTATTGGATCGCTTCTGGTCCCACCAGGACCCTATCCTCAAGTCGATCCCAACTCAAGGGCATCCGACACGGTTGCCCATAAAGGAACTCAAAAGGCACCATCTTAATGGTGCTCTGGTAACTGTTGTTGTAAGCAAACTCTACTAGAGGCAAGAATTCCTCCCAACACTTTTGTTGGTCCATCACGTACATGCACAACATGTCTTCCAAGGTTTGGTTCGTACTTTCTATCTATCCGTCCGTCTCTGGGTGATAAGCAGTACTAAAATTAAGTTGGGTTCCCAAGGCCTCTTGGAAACTCGTCCAAAATCGTCTGGTAAACACCGATCCTTGATCAGATATAATCTTCTTAGGCACGCCATGTAGCCTCACAATCTCACTGATGAAAAATATCACTATGTCTAGTTCCTGATATGTCGCACGCACAGGAATAAAGTGAGCACTCTTCGTCAGAGTGTCTACTACTACAAAAATCGAGTTGTGTCTCCTTGCCGTCAGTGGTAATCCAACAATAAAATCCATCAAAATGACTTCCCATTTCGATTCCGGAATGGCATGTGGTTGAAGTAATCCTGTCGGGTGTCTATGTTCAGCCTTTACCTGTTGACACTCGAGACATCTAACCACAAAGTTGACTATGTCGGACTTCATTCCTTTCCAGAAGAACAAGGGCTTAAGGTCTGCCCTCATCTTCGTAACTCTTGGGTGAGCCATGTAAACTGCTCTATGATCCTCGCTCGGGATCAACATCCTCAATTTGTCGTTTGGCGGTACGTAAATAAGACCTCTAAACCTCAATAACCCATCACTGTCAAAATTAAATCCCTCATATCGTGGTACCATCATAGTGTTTTGTCCGATAAAATCCTCGACTTTTTGTACCAGTCATCGTCACGCTGTAAAGTGAGAATCTTCTCACGTAGATTCGTCTGAAGAGGTAACACCAAAAAGATGCGTGGCCTCTGACTCAAATCATCCACCACTCGGTTCACTGTTCCCTTTATGTAAGTAATCTCGAAGTCGTACTCGCTAAGAAATTCCGACCAATGCCGTTGTCGCACGTTCAGGTTGCTTTGCGTGAAAATGTGTTGTAGTCCACAATGATCAGTCTTTAATTCAAATTTTCGTCCAACAAGGTAGTGTCTCCAAACCTTCAAGGCA
The DNA here is from genome assembly GCA_032191745.1 of Picea mariana. Taxonomy (NCBI): domain Eukaryota; kingdom Viridiplantae; phylum Streptophyta; class Pinopsida; order Pinales; family Pinaceae; genus Picea; species Picea mariana. The sequence continues at coordinate 74,247 of JASDQU010588433.1, forward strand.
TAAATGATGGCTAATAACTCCAAATCATGTGTCGCATAGTTCTCCTCATGCCTTCTCATCTTCCTCGAAATGTAAGCAATCAATCGTCCATCTTGCATCAAGACTCCGCCTAACCCTTCCTTGGATGCGTCAATGCATACCAAGAAGTCGATGTCCATGTCAGGGACCTTTAGTATCGACGTTGTTGTCAACAACTCTTTAAGCCTCCTAAATTATTCCGTGCATTTCTCTGTCCAAACAAACTTCTTGTTTTTCTTCTACAATTCCATGATCGGATTTGCTATCCTTGAAAATCCCTCGACAAACTGTCGATAGTATCCTGCTAAACCCATAAAACTACGCACTTCTGTGACATTAGTCGGCGCAGGCCATTCCATAATAACCTCAACCTTGGTTGGCTCCACGGCGATACCTTCGCCGGAGATGACATGCCCTAAGTAGTGAATCCTCAATTGATAAAAAGAGCATTTGGACAACTTCCCATATAATTTGTGTTCTCGTAAACACTGTAGTACCAATCACAAGTGCTCTTCATGCTCCTCCGTCGTCTGAAAGTAGATCAAAATATCGTCAATGAATACTTGGAAGAACTTGTCCAAGTACTCACGGAACACCCCGTTCATCAAACTCATGAATACCCCTAGGGCGTTTGTCAATCCAAACGGTAAAATAGTAAACTCGTAATGTCCAAATCTTGTCTTAAAAGCGGTCTCAGGGATGTCATCCTCCTTGATCCGTAACTGGTGATACCCTGATCGGAAATCGATCTTGGAGAACACTTTCGCACCCTTCATTTGATCAAACATATCATCAAATCTTGGTAAAGGATACTGATTCTTGATCGTAGCCTTGTTCAGTTGACGGTAGTCAATGAAAAGCCTCCATGATCCGTCCTTTTTCCGAATGAAAATAACTGGTGCACCCCATGGTGACACACTAGGACGTATCAGTCCCAACTCTAACGACTCCTTCAGTTGCATTTTCAGCTCTTGCAACTCCGGGGTCGACATCCGATAAGGCATTCTCGCTATCGGTTCAGTCCCTCGTTTCAGGTCTATGGTAAACTCCAATTCTCTTTCCAGTGGCATCCCAGGCAACTCCTATGGGAACACGTCCGCAAACTCCTTCACCACTGGAAGGCATTCTAGACCTTCTTCTACTCCCTTTTCATTTATCACAAGGATCATAAAGCTTGCACCCCTTGCGCATACTCTTCCGTAATTGTAAGGAAGAGACGAACCTCAGGGATACTCCCTGGTTTCGTCCTACAATTACCCGTCTCTGTCCTTCATCATCGACCAAGCTCAACCTCTTCGTCTTACAGTTGAGTATTGCCTCATGCGTTTCCAACCAATCCATAGAAATCACGACGTCATAAGACCCTAATATCGTGACATACAGGTTAACCCTCATGACGAACTCTCCCAGGTTAAGGGCACAGCCCGTAACCTTTCCTCCAACCTTTTGTTTGGCTCCAGAAGCCATCTCTACAAAGCTAAACTCATCCTGTTCGACTACCTTTACCTTAATCCTTTTCAGCGTTGCACCAGAAATAAAACTCTCAGTAGCACCTGGGTCTATCAAAATACGAAGGGTCTGGTCAGTGACAGTACCTGTCGTCTCGAGCACAATCGATTGGTGCTCTGCTTGGCAGTTATTCACCGCTGCATGAATCCGATGGACCTTGCCCATATCTCCCACTATAGCGGGTCCGGCTAATATGGATGCTATGGTCCTCTCCACAGGACAATCACACTGGTAGTGTGTCTCCCCACACGTCCAACACCCCTTCTTCGGCCCAGTAGTCCTAGTACCCGAAGTAGAAGATGACTGCCCACCAGCCTGAAACCCTGGTCTATTCTGCTGAACATGCCTAAACTGCTGCTGCTGCGGGCGTCGTTGCTGCTGCTGTTGTGGTCCTTGATAAGGTGTCCGCTAATGAGGCGGCGGTCATCGTGGTGTAGTAAAAGTGGATCCCCTCTGGAAGCCACGATACCCCGGCGTGTGTCTCACTGGTGTCTGCTGCTGCGGCGTACCAGATGAACCCTGCCCTGCAGGTCTCGCTGGAGTCCTGGTCTGACCCCCACTGATAAGCTCCTCCTTTGCTATGAGGGCCTTTTGGACAGTGTCGTGCAAGGTTTGAGGCATAAAAATCCTAACCTTTGCACACAGGATGCCATTAAGGCCAAACACGAAGCTTTTGACCTTGAGCTTCTTAGTGTTCAGGTGTGGAGCATACCGGAGCAGCTCCATAAAACGTGCCTCGTACTCGGGCATTGTAAGACCTCCCTGTCATAAGGCGTTGAACTCATTGAGCTGATGCTTAATGAATTCCTCAGAAAGATACCTCTCTCAGAACCATTCCTCGAACAGTTCCCATGACACGTCTTCAACGACCATGTTTAGTTGTGGCAGGAGCGTCTTCCACCATAGAAGAGTGCTCCCCTTTAGTTGAAAGACCGCCATGCGGACCTTCATGTTGGAGGTATAATTGCAAAGTGAGAAGAACATCGCCATATTCTCCAACCATGCCTCGGCGGATGCACCGTCCGAGGCACCAAAGAACTCGGGAAATTTTACCTTCTCGAGTTCACGGTGAATGCTACCTATAACGGTCAGTGCGTGCGGTGGAACCTTAGCAGGTGCCGGCGCCCTGGCCTCATCTCTGTCCAATCTGTTGATCAGCACCTCAGACATGCGCTGGAAAGATCTCATCATACCCACAACATCGGCAATTGCGATCTGCTCCTGTCCAAGGACCTGCTCGCCTCCCTAGGGGTTAGACCCCTTATGCATGGATGCTGCTTGAGGCGTCATGCCTCCTCCCCTAGCACCCCATCGTCTGCCTCCACGGCGTCCTCTAACCATGATTACCTACACACACACACAATCAACTCGACCAGCAATAGAATAATCAACATAATCATGTCAACGAAAGCCGTAGCGAATCCCAAGTCACAGGTCGAACTCGCTCTGATACCACATGTAACGACCTCCTTGTCGTTACGACAACGACTCTGAGAATAGGTGCAATTTTTTTTTTTTGTTTAAGGTGTGTGTGCACGTGAAGAAGTAACAACACACTCGACTCTAAGTCACCACTCGAAAATCAACAAGACGCAACCACGACAAGGTAAAACTGAAGGCACACAACGAGTAACTGCAACAGTACACGACCACAGGCATAAGGCGCACATCACAAACCTTAAGACATATTGGGGTTGCACAGTAAGACACAGGGGTAAGAGTCCATGGGGTTAGGGTTACTATTTATGCACAATAAAGCAGGGCGTTTAGTCTTATGTCTTCTCGAAAGAAGATTAGACAGGATCCTAGCCGACTGCTCAGGCAAAAACTAGTAACCCGACCCAAAACACGACACAAGTAAGATGAATACAACAAGATGACCTCGACACATCACAGAGACAATTAGCGATAAACGCCCCTAGAACTAAGGCGTACAAATAGCAGCTGTAATCAGAAAATGACACTGGGTGTTAAGTACAGTACAGTCACAAAGGGAAGAATCCCACAATAGAGTTCACTATTTCTACACAGAAAAGAAGGGCTTTTAGTCTTATGTCTTCTCAAAAGAAGATTAGACAGGCTCCTGGCCGACTGCTCAGGCAAAAACTAGTAACCTCTGTCAGGTGTGTCGCAAGAGTGGAACCCTTCCTTTAAAGGGCCCAAGACTCTTGATACGACACATGATCGTTTACACAGAAAAACACACAGACATATATGCTAAGGCTACAGAAGGTGTCTATATCCCGCCCGACACAAATAGACCAATCGACAAATTTTACAACCCAACGCAACCATAGACGAAAGAGAGACCACGTCTTCTACAGAAGGCGCAAGAAAAGGACTCGGACGACGACCATTGCAATTAATGACAAGGCAATGTCTAAGACTCATCCGTGATCGATTACTAGCCAAATTCTCCATTGATTTTATTAAGCCACGAGTATGTTAGTTATAAGGTAGATCTAATTGAGTTATTGCCCTTAGTTTAAGGGCCTTACCCCTTGTGTTGAAATTATAAAAGAATTTTATGTCATTATACTGATTTATCCTCCATATTCATTATACTACCACATTAATATAAACAAATACAATGTCCTTACGCTCCTGAGTTATCAAGACTACATAGCATTTTTCCCAGGGCGGGGTACTACATTTACATTGATCAAACAGTAAAATGTTAGTACAGCTTCCACTAAGGGACAAAACCCTTACAATATTGTAAGTATACAAGACTAACATCATATTTGTAACTAAAGGTAACAAGGTAACATCATAATCAAATGACCACATATATAATAAGTACTATGTTTAAACACGACAAGGTCAAAGGCAATAGCATTTAAAGATGAACTCATAATGATGAGTATCATCCTTTTTCAAATGACATGGTAACATTATAGTTATAAACAACATCATATTGAAATTAACCATATAACATCATACTTAGAAAGGGAAATACATATTAAGTCAATCTCTAAAATGACAAAAGGACAAGATTTGAAATTGACAAATTAACAATAATAAAAATGACCATACTTAAAAATAACAATAATTAACAGGTCAGTATATAGAATTGTCATCATATAAATAGCTTCATAATTGAAATTAACAACATAACCTCATACTTGAAAATTAAAATATAACTTCATATTAAACAATGGCAGTACATCAACTAACCATATTTAAAATGACACTTTTTTAAGTATATTCTGAAATGACCAAAATAACAATGTTAAAGAGAACAATAATTAAAAATAGCAATAAACAACATGCCATTATATAGGAGGGATTCTCGTTACAAATAATGGTAATTAGTATTCGATGTGTTACCAGGATGAACTAAAATCAAGGAAAGCCTGTTTAAATCGGATAGTAAGGAAGCAAGGTAAACCTTTTTAATTTGATTTGGTAATACGCTTATATTAAGCACAAAAGGTTGTTGGATTGTCCAAATGGCATGCGCCATGGGTCTCATTATCATTGAAGCTCGACTTAGACTGGCTGCCAGCGTTTAGGGACCAAGGAGCTGATAGCAAGTGTTTGAGGACGGGACCCGCGCAGTTAAGAAGGCGCCAGAACAGGTAATAAGGAATAAATAAAACGCAGATCAAAACACAGACCATTATGACAGCAACAGTAAACATTAAAACGCAGACCATTATACTATTAAAAATGCAGACCATTATACAGTGAAACGTAGACCATTATACATTAAACACAGATAAAAAATGCAGACCATTATGACAGCAACAGTAAAACATTAAACGCATAGTAACAATGCAAATCGCTCCATACACAGTGGCTAAAAATGTCCAGTAATCAGTGCAAAATCACTCCATACACAGTGGCAAATAAAATGCCCAGTAACAGTGCAAATCGCTCCATACACAGTGGCAAATAAAATGCCCAATAACAGTGCAAATCGCCCAATATCCAGTGGCTAAAGAACACCCAGTAATCAGTGCAAAATCGTTCAATACACCGTGGTAAATAAAATTCCCAATATTAGTAAAAATGCAGATCATTATGTGAAACGTTGTTCAATGCCAAAGGTCATTTAAGAGAAAAAAAACGCATCTCATTAGCATGCAAAATGCGGTTCAAACGCCCAAGGACATCAATAAAACATAGGTCATTAACGCATTTAAACTCAGAATTAAAAATGCCCCATATCTACAATGCATGCCAAAAGAAAATGCCGAACTCATACATTCTTCTCATGGCCAGAATGCAGCGATAACAATTTCAGACAATTTCCAGAATACCAACAATATCCATCTCGGCTAATTGCCAGAACGGAAAGATAACTAAAAAGACAATTTCAGCATACAATGACAACAAATCCAAACATCTACCCCACCAAAGGTTTCCAAAACTTTATCGTTGTAGCATACAAACGAACCACCATAGCTGAAGCAACATCTTAATATAATGCATCATAACCGCATAAGAGAATAACTAGACAGTTTAATCTACCAGAAATAAAATTCATACCGTTGCCACTCGCCCGCTTCTGAGGACGTCCCACGCTCCATTCCGCTCCTGCTCGTCGACAGCAAAAAGCTCACCGGTACCTCCCAGCCAATCGCTAGGGGTACTCTGCTTCCCCCTTAGCCCCCCGAGCCACAAAGGGGCCACACAAGATCCAGAGATAAGACTAGCTTCTCAGTTCACCTCAAAGGCTGAGCTACCACTCAAATACAGTTGAGATAAACCCAACTCCTCACAAGCAATCCGTCAATCCACAATCCGACAGCGCAACGTTACGCTAACGGTTCATCCTTTCTTCCTTCTTTTCCCCTTCTTTTATAGAAATTTGAGACCCACCTACTTTCCTAAATCATTATTAATTTAATTTTTAATGACAAACCTCTAAACATTCTCTGTCGTCCAAGTGTCACTCATCCCCCCCATGTTTCTCCAAATTAATTTCTTTAATTTAAATAAAAGACTCATTTCCCTCACTCGCCCTAAAGTCGCTCCTAAAATTTCTCCTAGGGTTCCTAGATCCCCTCTCATGCTTTTAATCACTTTCCTAAAATGAAGTTTCTGAATTTTAGTAACTCCTTAAATGCTGATTCCTTTTTGCTTTTTACCCTATGTCTCCTACTTTCCATTATTAAGTTTCCTTTATTCCAAGTTTCCTTATTTCTATTTTTTATTTCTCTCTTTTTATTGTTTTTTTTTTGTTAAACCCAAAATGATAAATGTGCTTAAAAGTCCTTTTAACATTTTTTTTTTGTTTAAATCCTAAATTTTTATACTCCAACACTTTAATAATTTTATTTCTTCTTTAAAATTTAAAAACCTTGGGTTTCAATTAATTTATCCCCTCATTACTTTACCCCCCCTTAATTTAAGAAGACTTTAACTAACACATAGGGGGTTTTAGTTTACGCCCTTATGTTTATTTCTATAGGATCTTTTCTTAGGGCTTATCAGAATTTTATCTTTGAGATGTTTTAAATTTAGGTTTAGATTGAACTGGGCGACAATTCATTAGGGGAGACATTTTAAGAATTTTATCAGGCGTTAAGGTCTTAGGGTCATCTAGGTTGTCTCATCATCATCATCAATGTGACGTGCCCTTTAGGATGCACTACGTGCTCCAAGGGTGCCACTCGCCTCGTTTGCTTCTATTGCGCGACGTGCCCTTCAGGATGCACCACGTGCTCCAAGGGTTCCACTCACTGAAATGTATTTCTTTGCGTGACGTTCCCTTCAGGATACACCATGTGCTCCAAGGGTGCCACTCGCTGAATTGACGGATTGGTAGACATCTATAACCCCTGGAGTCAACACTCTTCCAGGTGAACTTGTGGGAGACTAAGGGCTCTAAGGAATAAGGCCCCCGCCTTATTTTGCACCCGTTAGAATCATCGTGAGCGACTGTCGCAGTCTGCCCTCACAGCATCATGGATCCTCTCGAACTAGGTAATCGTTAACCTACAGTTCGAGCCACGACGAGAGTGCTAGTAGGCTATGGCAGGGCTGTTGTCCACACCTCTCCCTCAACCTCTCTGGAAATCATGTGTGGCCCCTTTAATCCATATGTGAGTCTGTTCGACAAGCTATCGTCAGCCTGCATCATCAACCATCATGTCATAACATGTCAACAACATATCATCAAATCAATAAATATCATGGTAAATAAATCAACTCAATATCACACTCCTTGACTCAATCCAGAGTCCAAGGGTTCCGTCGATGCCTCTGCATCCTCTAGGTCAAAAACCTTGCACACTCAAATAAACTGAGTCAATATCACCTATATACAACAATAGTAAAACATCCTGTCATCAATCATAACGCATCATCATCAAGGATAAGTGGTTTATCATCATAAAAATCCAGATCACTTGCGAGCAAGTGTCATCAAAGAATAAGTTTTGTCAGTGCGCCAGAGCAGGATGTTACACGGTCGGCGGGTTACTCCAAAACCGCTAACCCATGGCCCTGCAATTTGAAAAGTACTAAAGTTGATGTGACATTTTTTAGGATTTATTAGTTCAAGAATGAAGACCATGGGCCCTAGTGGACGCATGATGCATGATCCCAAGGTATGGAGACTTGGTACTTTGAAGTGATTGTGTTGTAGTTGCATTGAGTTGAGAACTCCCAGAGGCCAGAGTTAATATCGACCATTGATTAGGAGAAGGTACATGGCAACTGATACCATAGTCTGGAGTCTGGGCACTCCATAACGTTGGAGAGTAAGGACAACCCGGAACTTCTGAATCCTGAAGTTCCGTAATAAATCCCAATTGTTGGTTGTTGAGGATGTCCTAGACCGTTGATCCACCCCACTTCGCTAAGTTTTCCAATTTGATGTTCGGGAGAGATAAGGCACAGAGTAGCAAGAGCTTCTGAAGCCAAAGTTCCATATCCCTGAATCTCTCAAGGCTCTAGATAAGGACCTATCTGATATCACCGGGTCATAGCCCGTGGTCACATGCAATTGAGGGATGAAGAAAAAGGGCTAGTGCCCAAAAACTATGTTAAAGAAGGGAAAGGAGGTTAGGAAGGAATCCTGTGGGTTTCATTTGGTTCGAACCTGCATCAAAATAGGTATTGAAGGCCTCAGAACGTTTTGATAGGGTCCAAAAAAAATCTAAGAGCCATTAGCTCAGAGAAAAGATATCAACTGCACAAGGAATGCATCAAATAAAAAAAAAAAATATTTAAAGGATCATATATTTTTTCTCAAAGCTCAGAATTGAGTAAGGAAGTAGTTATTAGAAAGATCTCATAAAGAGGATTCCAGGTATTCATCCATATTTGAGGATTGAGCATCTTAAATCACGGGAAGTCGGAGAGGATATTTTTGGTGACCATAAAAGGAAAATTTGTGCATATAATACCAAAATGGTATATTGTAGTTCTAGCTAACAAAAGTTGTTGTACGTTCATTTTTAGATGTAATGGTTACATTTAAAACAAAAAAAAATGTCAGAGATGTCTACAGATCAAAGAAAGAAGGATAGAGATGATTCTTCATTTGCATTGAAATATTTAATAAGTCATTGGATTAGTTGTTTGGTTCAATAAGCAACATGGAAACCCTGAATGAAATTCTTGTTTGGGGAAGAGAGTCCAAGTGAAAATATTTTCACATCAAATGTGAATGCTAGGTGGAGAAATCCATCTTCGATAAATGATAATGCATGAACCATAAGTTCATATGGAGATGAAAAGCATGGGAATAAGGAAGGTTTTATGTAATATGTGTTATTACCCTATAATTCATAGGATCATCTGGTGACTGGAAAATTTTCACTCTTGATGTATTTTGTCTTGTAAATAATATTTCATTTCTGCAAATTATTTTGAAGAAAAAGAAAAGAAAAGAAAAGAAAGAAAAGAAAAAGAAAGAAAAGAAAAGAAAGAAAAGAAAAAGAAATAAAAGAAAAGAAAGAAAAGAAAGAAAAGAAAAAGAAGAAAAAGAATAAAAGAGGGCATAAAAGAAAATGGGTAAAATCCCCATGAAATAATAATGACTTGATCCATACAATTTAATCATGGTCAAGTTTTTGAATTTTATGTTGATAGGCTTAGTGAATAAAACTTGGCTAAACTGTTTAATCTTAGCCAAGTGAATAGGCTAGTTAGTGATTAAATTTGATCAAATTGTTCAATCTTGATTAAATAGCCCCAGGGTAGAGTAAAATATTAGTCCAATAGTTTATTCTGGGCTAATTATGTAGGTAGGTATGATAGAACATAGTCTAGCTAGATTTTCCTTAAATAAAATATGCATGATGTTCGATGAAAGTTCATGATTTTGATGTTTGAAGTGTATTTCCTAACCCTATGGTGACAAAATGCAAAAGAAGCAGTGAAAAAAACCACAAAGGAGAACTATCTTAAGTTCTCGCTGCACATTTTGATTCATGCCCATAGATTAATGAGTGCACACAGATCTACAGTGGATCTGTTAGCGCTGAGATCTACAGTTGGAAGGATACCGAACCCCCTTGACCATTCTACTTTTAACGGTCGGGGGGGGGTCAGATATGGAGATTAAAGAGTGTGCATAGATCTATGGTTGATCTAGCATCCCTTAGATCTATGTCCAACAAGAGATTCTGGACCCCCTCGACATTTCTACTTTTAATGGTGGGGGGGGGGTGGGTGTCCGATATTGGCGGTTTTCCAGTGGGCCCCTTCCTAACATGGAGAAAATCCATGGTGTCAGACCCCCCTCATTATGAATCATTTATTTCTAATTCCCCCCTCCGACATACTTCCATACCAGCATTACTATACCAACGCCTCCTCATGACATCATTCTCCACTATCTCATCATCTCGTGATGTCATTTTCCACTACCTCTCCTTATAAGTCGCGTCTCATTAATCTGTCAGCATTCTCCCCTCCATTTACCTGTCACATTTCATGTCCCATTGGCCTACCCTCCATTCATCGCCCTCGACGTCCTCCTAGCACACCCATCACCCATCCTTCACTTGCCACCTCATACCTCAAGTGATCCATTGGCCATTTAATACAAGCTAACATATCTATTAGTTTGTTGATCTGTCCCCCGCACCCAATGGATACCCATTCACCCAAATTTAATCATGTATCCACCATTTTCGCACTTCTTACACTCTCCGCCCACCAAAAGACCGCCTTCCTCACTGTTTTAGTTAGTGACCCAGCCATAGCCATTACCCGCTAACGTTTTTGTTTCAATTTGCAGGTACCCTTTGAATTGATGGCGCCAAAATATAAGATATTAGAGGTCGATGAAAATTGGTTCCTCCCACCTCCCGTCAATCTCGACCGAATCCCGCTACTTGACAAAGATTACCTGATCTCAGAGACCAAGTGCGAATTTAATCTCTTTGAATTGCATTCATGGTTTAGGGACACCTTCCTGGATCAAAGTGATAATATTGGTCTCTGGGAATCCAATATCCCATTGTATCTTTTTCCTCAAATACACCATTTTCCCAAGTTCTCCATCAATATCCATGCACATTGGCTCCCTGATCAGAGAGCCATTGTTTCATCATCTGGAAAAACCCTTTCCACTATCACACCCAAAGACATTGAATGAATGATGAAAATATATAGAGTTGAGTCCCCCTCTCCTCTCACCATTGAATTCCTAATTGAAATGTACTAGAATCTGTTTTTTCCCCAGAGAGAGTAGATTTTTGAGCTTTTCCTCGCACAGGATGCCCAATTCCGCAAGAAAAATCCCCCTTACCATTCCTCCATGTTTTAAGAAAAGGGAAACCAAATAATTTCATCGTTATGCTGTTTGCTCGGTTATTTCTCAGACGAATGGGTGGACGAACCCATCTTGGGTTTCCTATATATTTTTTCTGCCGAAGAAAAAACCACCACCCAGTTTGACTACAACAGTTTTCTAGCCGAGAACATGCATGAGTAGTTGTTCAAGTTCCCCATAGAGGGCATGTTATGGAATTCTTCAATACTGGCTTACATGTTCATGTTATTTCAAGTAGATAAATTCTCATTCCTCATGTAGAAAATGGGCCAGGACGACAAACCACAACATGTCACTTCTTGGACTTCGTTACTTAGAAGAAACTCCACAGAGTTTAATTTCAAGCAATTTATTGAGAAGTTTTATTACCAAGTGGTAAGCATGCTCAGTGGTAGGCAAGAGCCAAGGATAAATGAGGATATCCAAAGAGTTTTACACCTCTCAGACCTTGCCAAGACTGGAGACTAGTATCTATATCATAATCACACAGAGATAAGAATATATGGATGTGAGTTATCTCCCTATAAGTTTCCCAAATACATGCCTGTTAGGATATTCGCTTTGGATTTCATTAGGAAAATGATCAATTTAGACGATACACATTTTGTATCTTTGAAGAAGAAAAAACAACTGAGAATTAAAGGGAAAATAGGACCCTTTATCTGCAATAGTCAATGTGTCGGGGAAGAAGCAGACAAGTTGTTAAAGGAAATGAAGTTTGGCACCAGTTTCCTTTGGCACTATGATCCATGTGGGATCACTACAGAGATGAGATAGAAGAAAAAAAGTTTCCCATATGTTCATGCACCCAAACCAGAGACGAAGAAATTTGTGAACCAAAAAGAGTGGGAGGTGAACACTTTAGAGGACACTAAACAACAATATCCTCCAGCTATGATTTCACAAACCACTACTCCACAGGTACCAAAGGAGAAAATACCTACAAAGGATGTTTTTCCTTCAGACACTGAAGTGTCAGCAGAGGATGTCTAGGTGTACAAGAAAAGGCCAAAAACTACTCGTACTACTGACAGGTCTGGAGAGGAAGAGACCTAGTCTACCATAGTAGTCGAGGGAGAGAATTCATCACCCTTCTCAAGTAGCCAACAGATGATGTCTACTTCTTCTTCTTTAAAGAAGCAGACTGGTACCACTATGATCACCCAACCTCCACCAGAATTTGCAAAACTGAGTATTTTTGAAAAGTATGATTTAATCAAGAATAAGAATGAGATGCTGACAAACCACACCTATGCTCAGTTCTGAAAGCAGACATCAACAAGACAACATAGATTTATTTCTTCTTTTGATACATAAAAAGGAAGAATGCACATGGAATTTTTGCAAGCTAGGTGCCCCATCCAAAGGAAATCACTGATTACAAAAGGTCAACTCTTGAGTTTGATGCCAAGCAAGTTCATCCAGCTAACCAAATGGATTTTCATAGGAAGACTGGAGATACGGTTTTCTCAACATTGGCCAACGCTTCCACTACTGCTGCAAAATTACAGGTTTCTCTGAACAATGTTCAAACTCAATTAAAACTAGATAAAATATCATCTTTCATAAAGGATAACAGGATTAAGTCTTAAGAAGAATTGGTGCTCAAGATCGGATATGACCCCTCAAATGTGAAAGAAACTAAGGAGTTGCTCAAGAAAAATAACGCTGACATAGCATCTCTGAGGAAACAACCAAAATTTCCAGCTATCGAAGACTCACAAGCCAAAGAGATAGCTGAGACAGAAGGTGAGAAGGAGGAGATGCTTAAGATAATCATGGAACAGAACGCACAGATCAAGGAAATGGAGGTAGAGTTGGAAAGGCTGGTAAAGGAAAAGGAACAGACAGTTCCCATAGAAGTGATCCCAATGAGTGTAGTTCCCCTCACAGGAGTTATCACAACTACTATATCAACGACTACCATAGAAAAACTTCCATCAGTTTCCCCAGTGATAGTTCTAGAGACATCTGAAGCTCTAGCAAAGTCAATGGAAGAGATGACTTTACATGGAGCATAAATTAAAAAATTGCAGCAAGATATAGAAAACCTCCAGAATCTTAAATCCTCTTTCCAAACCAGCTACAACACTAAGAGGCACAGATCAAAATATCTTAAACAAGAAATCCAGCAACTGCAAAAGAAAACAGTTATGGGAAAAACACTGGTAGAAGCCAAGGGGAACATCTAGATGGATATCTCCAAATCCATAAATGAAATCTAGCCCATGGTGAAAATATTGTTTGAACAACATGAACTGGGGTTGAGAAGAAGATATGCCATCGAGAAGATAAGGGAGAGCTGGGGAAAATTCCCGCAGAAGTGAATGAAATCATCAGGTTTCTAAATTTGAAGACTAGGGAAGAGCTGGAAGACCTGAAGATTGAATATAGGACATAAAACATCCTCGAGGTTAAAAGAGTGTTGACCAAAAGGGGATTAATGTTGCAGCTGGAGGAGAAAGTCCAGAACATGGTTATCAGAGTTTGAAGATTCTTCATCAATATTGATGTTTTGCAGAAGAAAGGATTTCCCAGTTTACTAGTTCTAAATGACAAACTTGTGACTCTTTTCGACTACAAGAAAAAGATTACTACAGTGGCCAAAGACAGTTCCAAGTTTTTAGGAATACAGGATAGTATAATAGGAAAGGATTTTCTAGAGACTTTGCAGCTGGACCTCAATATCCAGCACAAAATCAAATATGTTTTCATCACCAAGATGAGTTTTTCCAAATACACAGAAATGGATGAGATCTACAGAAGACTGCTCAAAGTCACCATTCCTAGTCAACAAAGATGGGAGGATCTATGCACTTTGATCGAATAAGGGATGAGGTGTGTCATCCAAGTTAGCAAACAGAGAAGTCAAAGTCATGTGAATGACTCACCAACGACCTTCCCCAAAATCGGCATGAAGAATCTAACAGATCATCAACGGTTCCTACAATTTTGTATCTTGTTATCCAGTTGTTAGTTTTAGAATCCACCACGTCCTGATCATTAATGACAAGGTTACTCATAGAACATGGCTGGAAATATAATTGGGTAATGAAGGAATTGTATCAGAGGGATCCAAGTAATAGGGAAATATTGAAAATTAGAATCATCATAATATGTGGTGGAAATTATGCAAAGTAGACAAGGAAAAACTCCTAGATGGAGTCAAGTCCATGAACATCCTAAGATAATGGAAAGAAAAAATCATGAGATAGATATCAAGATAATAGGAATCCATGTCAACACTCCAGGAAGGAAAGACAAAATAGTAGAGGATTTTTGATGCACTCCAAAGGTGTGAATGTATTTTTATAAGAGCATGAAGATATCAAGTCAAGAATAATTTAAAAGTGAAGTGACTTCTAAAGAGAAATCAATAAGGAAGCAGGAAGAAGAAAATGTTTCTAAGCATGGTTTTGAATGCAGAGGAGATGGTGCCTAACAAGAAGTCATATTAAGTGAAATAGATCCATGAGTGAAAACCCAAAAGGTTGGAGGTATCACTTAAAGCTATTATGGTAAGGTCAAAGAAGTACTTTCAGTTAATTCTATGAAGCTAGCAAACGAGTCATATGTGCATCCTTACAATATGCTAGAGATTGCCTAGGAAAGTCAATTTTGAGGCTAGTTGTCAAAGGGAAGAGAGGAGTACAAAAAAACCACAAGTACTAAAGTATTCCATCAACAAAGGGCTGATGAAGTTCATTCCTCAAGAGTAACTGGATGTTGAAGAATCCAAAGTCTATAAAATAGCTTGGTTTGGAATTTAATTCAACCAAGTACGAGTTAGGATAGTTGGATCCAAGAAATTAATGAAAGGTGAAGGTTAATATCAACTTTGTTTGGGACTATAAATGCAAAATCAGCCAAGAGTAGTTTGTCTAGAAAGGGCTCAGGTCAGAACTAATCATGTACAATGATTACAGTAAGAGAAAAACAAGATTTTGGAATCTAGAATGAAGCAAAAACTATAAGAACAACAAGAAATATGATACATGGAGAAATAAGTTGTTGAAATTGTGGTAGAAAGAGTTGAATTAGGGTTGGTTGAACAACCATAAGCATAAAAAAAATTATTTCATGTTGCAAGTGTTGTTGATTATGTTTCTACATATGGAAGGAAGCAACAAAAAGTTGAAGGTTGGTTATAGGTTTGATAAAAGAAGCATGAAATCTTCTACTGCCATCAACCATACATGTAACATCAAATTTATTAATGGAATTCATGCAGGTATGAGTTTTTATTACTGTTATTGCATAATTGTTGAAGGGAATTTAGATACGAATTTCCTCATCCAGAGTTATTTTATAAAATCACATGATTATATTATTTGAATGCATACCACTAGATGTGGTAAAGACTACAAGTTTATCTTAATTCGAAGCTTTTTAGCTTCTGAATGCACACATAAAAATATTAGAATGTCATGTTAATTTGGTTATGGGGTTATAACCAAAGAAATAAAAGATAAGAAATTGTTATAGGAATGTCATTAATCTAGTCATGTGTGAGACCAAGACATAGTTGGATGTGGTAAGGTATGGATATGGAAAGGTTATGAGCCACAAATGTACTAAAATATTCCTACCTTTAAATAAAACTTGGACTGCAACCTTTTTGCTAACACTAATTAACACCACATAATTTTATTCTTGGTGTAGTGTTCGGGTCGAAAAGGAAGGCATCCAATTAATTGGAAAGACAATATGAAGTGTGTGGGGAATGTGTCAAGACATTGGCAAGAATTCCAACTTATGGATGGTGAGATACATGACTGAGATAAATAGCATTTTTGTAACAACCCTCCTGGCTAAGGACATCTACTCAGTCAACTGGTGAATTTTTTTTTTTTTTTAAAGTGTGTGCGCGTGGGTAGAAGAAACAACCCCCTCAACTCTAAGTCAACACTCGAACCGACAGGACGTAGGTAAGACGAAACACCATCAAGAAGACCCGACCTATCATAGTGACAACAAGAAGCAACGCCCCCATACAGGAGGTGGGAAACTAATGGCTGTAGGCAGAGACAGACACCAAGGGTTAGGCACAGTACTGTCACAGAAGGAAGGATCTGNAAAGTGTGTGCGCGTGGGTAGAAGAAACAACCCCCTCAACTCTAAGTCAACACTCGAACCGACAGGACGTAGGTAAGACGAAACACCATCAAGACGACCCGACCTATCATAGTGACAACAAGAAGCAACGCCTCCATACAGGAGGTGGGAAACTAATGGCTGTAGGCAGAGACAGACACCAAGGGTTAGGCACAGTACTGTCACAGAAGGAAGGATCTGTCAGTAGAGTCGCAGTAGAGGAACTGTGCCTTTAAACAGCCCGAGACTACTGATACGGCTCAGAGTGTGTCGCAAGAGTGGAAATGTGCCTTTAAACAACCCGAGACTCTTGATACGGCACTGGATTCCTTCCACCGGATTACACAAAGGAATACATACTAAGCTACAAGAGGAGTCTACATCCCGCCCAACACCGACAGCCTACGCAATACAAACACCAAGTACTACGGGACCTAGGACACAATAAGCACGACGCAAAGCATTTACTAAAAATTGCAAATAATGAGCAACGACGTCCATACCCTAATGATAAACCTCGACATTACATTCTCCTCATTAACTTGCCCTTCCTACAAGTTTATTGCCAGACAATTCTAGTGACCTAATCAACAATAGCATTGCAATAGAATTCTTTAACATTAACGCTTCAATTTAAGTTAATAACAACATTGCGAACTAACATTCAATTAACAATCATAACCTTCCATTAGTATATATTACTATTACAGTTACATAATTAATTGTCATTGCAACTCTTCCAACGTTAACATTCAATTAATAACAGTGTTATTGCATCTTAAACTAACACTTACCCTGGCCTCAATTTAATTCAATAACAACATTGCTAACTAACATTCATTTTACAATAATAACCTTCCATTAGTATATATTACCATTATAATTACATAATTACTTGTCATTGCAACTCTTCAAATGTTAATATTCAATAAATAACAGTGCTATTGCATCTTAAACTAACACTTACCCTGGCCTCAATTTAAGTCAATAACAACATTGCTAACTAACATTCATTTAACATCAAATTATAATATTACCGCTGTGTTTAACTATTACTCATCAAGCCATTCTATCAACATGAACATTTAACTAATAACATTGCTACGGCATTCAAACGGTGACTCCTTACTGCAATTCTACATACATTAACTTTTAAGTGATAATATTACCATCACCTTTAACTATTACCAACCTTTGCAATCCCACCATCATGAACATGCAATTAATAATACCTTATCGCATTAAATTAATTCTTATCATGGCTCTTCTACTAGGATTAACATTTTCATTTAATAGTATTACCACTGCCACAAACACATGCTTAACATTACAAGTCCTATCGACATTCCTTTAAGTGATTCAATTAAAAGATAATAAAATCTCAATTTAAATTAAAGTGATCCTATCATTGCAATTCTAACAAAAGTATTCTTCCAAAAATATTATTATTGCATTTAATTATACCTCAACACGTCAATTATGCCGACATGAACGGTCAGTTAATATTATTATTATAATAATTTCACCATTATTTTTAAACTGTTGCTGTCATTGTGAATCTTCATGCATTAACGTTTCATTGATAATCTCAACACTGCAGTTAACAATGCCAAGTAGGTAAAACCCTAAAGGATAAAAAGCTGTTCTTTTAATCAACTTTAATGAGCGTGTCAATACATCATTAACAACGTCATGAAGAAATGAAAACCCTAAAAGATAACAAAGCTGCGCATACATTCAGATTTACTTGGGCGCATTTAATATATCATTTTTCAGTGTAAAGAAGATTTGAAAAACCCTAAAGGGAAAATAAAGTTTAATTCTAACGTAATCCTAACTAACTAAGGAAATAAATTACCAACTAATAGGATCGATCTATCCTGGGCCTTTTAACAATAATTGTTACGCATATAAGTATAATTATTTTTTTATTTATATTTATGAGTGGCGTGCTCTGGCAGGTAGCTGAACAACATTGTTGTTAGTTTACAAAAACCAAGATGAGGTCAATCTCAGCGTAAGAGTAAATGCACAGGCTCGGCGTCCGTGAACGTCCAGCGCAACGAGGACGAGGTTGTAGAGGGTAGGTTACAGGCCGCGCCTTCTCAGTTTAGCTGATCGATGGCACGAGTAAGAGTAAAAGTAATAGCAAGTATTTTTGGAAAAAACAAATAATTAATCTATAGTGAGTTTTGGTGAAGAAAACAACGAACTAATCAATCCCAGTTTAATGAATATCAAGTTCAAGATATTGGAAATCCCCAAGTGGCAGAGTTAAAAGATATCGGACACCATCTGTAGTTGGCTATCTTTATACAAGACAAATGTTGTAAATCCGTTGTTCTTGCCACGATTTTTTTCTTATTTCCTGATCTTTAAACCTAGATTCAGATCACGAAATCACCCAACCCTAAACTGCAATAAACCAAATCTTAAGCACGATTTCCCCCAACGAATCAAGGGATTTCAATCATTCTGAAATCACCTCAGTTTCACCAAATGGCATGGGGAAAAGGGAATTCAATCCGCCCCTCTTTCCGAAACATTTTGAATGAAAACAGAAAAAAACCCGCCATAAAAGTTAATCTGTAAAATTGCACCTACAAAGCTCTATGCAACCCCGAATTGCAATAAACTGCAATCCTGGAAGTTGGGATAATGAAATGGCTTCTGAATCAACCCAAAAGCGCCCAAACAGGAAAAATCACAAATCACAGCTTCACTAATTAAATGATTTTGAATTCACATGAATCCGGGAAATTACCGAAAATGGGGGCGAATTTAACAATTTCAAAGATTTTGATTCACCGGAGTCTGGGGATTACCTAAAACGGAGCAATATAAGTGCCCGTGTATTGCAACACCAGGCCACGACAACAATTTTATTCTATAAGAAAATCTTAGCACACTTCTAATGGTGGCAGCGACCAGATAAATTTTAGGAGTTACCCTCGACCGCATTACCGACAAGCGAGACTGAATGCAGCCGGAGGAATTCGCACTTGAGACCTCGCCGCCCAGAGTTATTTATTTAGATTTAGGGCTTAAGCTTGTCTCTGTGATAGGACTCCTACCGCACACAAATAAGAGACGCAAGGGCTTCTGATCACTCGAATTCCCTCTCTCTTACATCACACTATACACAGACGCTCAGAAAAATCCCTACAAATTTCTTAGTAAAACGATTATAACCATACAACCTACACATGAAAAACAGTTCAAAACGCACGCAGCAGAAAAGTATGCCCAGAAATTTTACATATTCGCGTCACATTATACCCTCCAGACCAACATAACTTTACGTAGACCAGGAATGTATTAACCCAATCCAGCAATGAAAATAACATTAGCCCAGTCAGGAAGGAAAACAAATACTATTTTACAGTCATAGAATGAACCTTTACGCCCTCCCAAGTGAGACTATAACCATAATCTAAACAATATATCACTGTCATTCTACTCTATTCGTTTCAGGATCATACCTTGGCCTAATTTGCTTGCAACGATGATTCCGGTGCTCCAACCGCTCCTGCTCCTGCTCCTGCTTGTCGAAAGCCACCAACTCACCGGTACCTCCCAGCCAAACGCTAGGGGTACTCTTCTTCCCCCTCAGCCCCCCAAGACGCAAAGGTGCCACACACAACCAGAGAGTCTCTAGCTCCTCAGCTCGCCTCAAAGACTGAGCTACCACTCACGTATGTTGAGGATTCCCAACTCCTACCAGAAAATCAGTCAGTCTCCCTTCTCACATAGCAATCCAATCTCAGCAAAAACAAAAAGCCCTTTCTTTTTCCTTCTCCCATCCCTTTAACCCCTCAAAACCCTAATTCCCCTTTCCCCTAGGTTTTCCCCCCTTTTTCCCCTTTTGACTTTCCTCAAATCCTTTTTTTTTTTTTTTAATTCGTTTCTGTTTTCCATTTTGATTTTTATTTTTATTTTTATTTTTTAAATCAAGGGCATGTGCACTCATTTTATTTATTTATTTATCCCCCTTTTATTATTTATTTATTTCCCCCATTTCATTTTATTAGTTTAAATATTTAATTTTTTTATTTCCCTTTTCCCATGCTTTACTTATGGTTTATAGTTTGTAAATAAAATATACTTATTTATATTTTCATCCCTCCCTTTTTTTTTAAATACCTGTATATATCAATTAATTGATCATTAATGCATCTGTATTTTCAGGATCAAAGAGAGATCTAAGCGAAGGCAATCCAGTATAGGGGAAAGTAAATGTTTTACAAAA
>JASDQU010588434.1:13477-25135 GCA_032191745.1 Picea mariana
ATTTGATATCAAGTTTACAAATGGTTGTTAGGAGCAGGAGTCACAGGTCTTATTTGGTGTCGGTTGTAATTTCATATTGGTGTGTTGTATTTGTATTTATAAGCTCGTGAATCTGTGACCGATTAACCTTGTATCAAGCTCTCTGAATTTCAGATATTGTTGTTTTTATATCCAACGACACTTGTAGATAAAATATATTTTGAAGTTAAATTGTGATGTTCAAGTTAAATATGGAAGAATTAATAAGTTTTTTAAAACCTAACAGAAGAACCATTATCATTTATCTTGGTATTATCACAATGTTATTTGCAGCCGGGTAAGAGACTTAGTATGTGAAGTGCTGCCAATTTTACTGGATCGACCACATTTATACAATGAGCGATGGAAATTGAACTAAATTTCCTTGGGTAGCAGATCCAATTCTGTATAGGGCCAAATTAATCCATAAACGTTGCCATGTTTCTGTTCACTCTGAAGATTTAATTAATGTTAGAGCTTCATTTGGGGTTCTTGTTGTTTGGTAAATCTCAAGGTAGCAGCGATGGTACTGGTCAATCTATCCGAAAAATACCAAGAGTCTCCTTTGGTTATAGCCAATGATCAAATGCATTGCCCTCGTTTTTCTTGATCTCAATGAAACACCACTATCCAAATTAAAGAAAACAGATCATTTATAATTGCTGCATATTCCCTTTATTTTGCTAATTGTGGATATGTGCTTCATGATTATAATCTACTATTTTTCCAATTAGTTTTCATCTATTGTTTGTCTTGAAACCCATATGTTATTCTTTATTAATGGTATTCCTTCTTGCAAATCGATTTTTGACTGTATATAAATGACCCTACTCAAATTCTACTCAAATTCCTCTTTGTTTCAAATAGATTTCTTCGGAGTATTTGATTTGGATTTTGAGCAATTATTTAACTGTGAATATCCTTTTGCACCAAACATTCTAGGATCTTATCTACTCTTCTTTTTGTTGCACAACACTTTAATTCAAGGTATCTTTGTTCTTTCCTTTGTAGTGCTATTTAAGCCAGTTTAATAGTGTTTTCTTTCAGAGGTTAAAAGAAAGGGGGTAGAGGCTATACCTTTTGGGTATTGAAATTAGATCTCTACTTTCAAGGGTGACGTGTTTATGAGGGAGTTCTAAGTTCAAGGGCGACTTACTTACTGCTGAGAGAGTCAAAGCATTGAGGTCTATGGTTAGGAGGAAAGTCCAAGGTTTGCATTCATTCAATGGACTTTTAAAAGATAAGAATCTGTGTGACTATCTTAAATTCTATATGGTTATGTTTTAATGTTGTGAATCATATAATGGTGTTTCTATGGGTAATTTTATAGAACTATGGATTGCTAGTATCATTTGTAGAGTGTATCATTGTATTATTACTATGTACGAGAACTGTGGTTAATATGGTGAATTTAGAGGGAAATTGGTGGAAGGTTGTATTCTTATCTTAAATTTCAATCCAAGGAATTTATGGTTTATGATTGCATTTTAAAACACATCATTGTCTTGGTTGGTTTATGAGCATGATAGAAAGATCAAGGTTGAAATGATATCTCATAAAAACCCAAGGATCATTGAAAATATATAAGATGGATTCAAGTGATTGTTGAATTGTAGTAATTAATGTTTACCAAGTTTTCTTGCTCTAAGGACGTCACATCTTGAAGAAGGGAAGAAAATATCTTGAATAAATGATTCGTTTTCAAAGGAAAAAGCTCCTTGTTTCCATCTTGCTATTTGAATTTTTTCAGAGAATTAATTCCATATGTGCCAATATTCATTGAGAAAAACATTGCCATTTATTTCTTGATAGTTTGGCTTAGTTACATAAAGATAAAGGGTTGCTACTGATCACCTGTAGAGTTGTTTTTGCATTTTCTATAGATCTTATGTAGGTCATATCACAAAATATAGGAACTGGGTATTTACGATATTTGGAATAGGGAATCATTACACTATGTCATATACACCCACAAAAAATATCACATACCCATATCACACTTTAAGAGAAATAAGTAATTTTTCAGATTCCTATGACATGTTGCATTTATGAACCTACTAAAAATAGAGTTAGGATGGTTGTATTTTGAGGGACTAAATGAATGAATTTTTAAAACATATTTCTAGACTATATGGTCCTTGGAATCAAGTTTCCAATATAGCTTGAATCACTTCATTTCAATATCGTAAGAAAAATGTATGCCCAAATTAGTAATTATCTGTCCTAAAATCTGCATTACTAAAACTCTTCCTCATAGATTGTTCATCAACATATTTGACATATCAATTCTTCATGTTTTCAAAACCTATTTCTATTGGATATATATACATGAACCTAATTTCATCTCCCACTAGAATCATTTCAATCCAACACCAGACGAAACCTTGTGCCTAAAATAATGGTTGTTGCTCCCACCACTCATCAGCAAGTAAAAATAAAATATGAAAATTGCTTAATGTATCCTTTTTGGATTTGTTTTATATACACTTTTTGCAATTATGTTTTATACTTATTAGAAGAATAAGTTCCATACGCTTCTCTTCTTCCATAATCTCACTTTTTATTACACACAAGTGTTAGCTTTTTGCAGGCCACAAAAAGATCAATAGGGTCGATCCATGAATGAGTGATATTTGAAGGTTGATTTCTATGAAAACAGTAATCATCAAGATATTCAAACAAGAGAAATATCATGATATGTTGATTCCTTAAACAAACCATATATGAAGTTCAAGTTTTTAGGAGCTTGCTATGGAAGAAATCAAGCTGCTCACCAACAACACCAAGCTTTTTCGCAAAACTGAAAATGGATAGAGTACAAGAAAAATAAAGAATCAGATTTAAATATGAACTGAAGAAAAGTTCTATAGAGGTCGAGAGACAGGCTACATAAATCAAGACAGGTACTCCATAAGTCAGTAAACCATGCAATGAAAGAAAGAAGAGTCAATGACCCGTCATCCTTACTCATTAGTAATACCATTGTTGCACAAAGAAGCCTTCAAGAAGACCTAATATTCACTACTATTGCATAACTATGGTATTCCATTCATGCATTTTCTTCTCCCCATCTCAAAGATAATTAGAAGAAAAATGCATGTTCAAGTCAATAAAGTTTCATTTGATTATGTGTTTGACATTAAAGATAGAAATTTTTCCTTAGGGATTCATAAGAATATAATTTATGTAACCAATGCTACCAAATCAAAATTTTATCACAATTATTTCCTCCATAAAATCCTCTATAAAAACATCCATAACTTCCTTCTCCACCCACTCTTAGCCCACACAATAAATTAACTCAACCCACTTATAATTCTAAGCTACCTAGCTATCCTATTTGCTTTACAATTTAAATTATTTTTGAATAAAGATTTCCACAATTTTTCTTCTATCAATCTACCAGAAGTTTTGTTCTTTCCTATCTACTATTGATTTTGTTCCAACACACTTCCTTCAAGTTTGGCATCTAACGTTGTGCTACAAATTCTTTGTGTTCATGTTCTTCTTCTTGATCCTTCTCTGGTTGTTGTGTCTCCTTTTGTGTTTCTTCCGACACGATGTTTTTCCATTCTTCTTCCTAGTAATTTACCATCTGGTTGATGTCATGTTCTTTCAACCTATAGTGGATCAACAAGCATTGTTGATCCAAATCCCTCTTTGCTTGAACATACAATATGGTGTGACCCTGCCTTGAATCGTGCAATATATTTATATGCTTCAACTATCTGTTGTTGAATGTGCAGTGTATCCTCAATGCATTTGGGGATTATCTCCTTGTAGACATAGAAGATGATGTTATTTTCCAACTGTCTATTCTTGTGTGCGATATGCCACAACGAAACATATCTTGTTGCCAAGTATGATTTCTGGATACTTTCCAGGAACTATATCTATTCTAGCTCCCTCCATGTAACCAATGCTATCAAGATTAATAACCAGATGTTGTAGGGGCTATTTGACTCTGTCGACTAAACCCGGCGGTCAACTAAGATCTATTCAGTCGTCCGTCAAAGTCAGAAGTATATGTTGGTTGAGGTATTTGTTAACCGACCAACCCACGAAGTTATGTAGTTACAACTGCCAAGTAACTAGATATAGAAGTATAAATAGACAAGCTCTATGAGAGACAATGTAACCTATTGTGATGTATTGATGTATCATATAATAAATTGTTATTCTTTGGGATTCCACTACTTGTGTATGCCTTCATCTATGTCTACATGTATGTATTCTATGTTTTTCTATGTAAGGAAATATTGGTAACTCTCTCTTACTTTCCCCTAGATTACAACATTGCTTTTGTTGCCGGTAGTTATGGACCTGGGCATGAAGAATTTTACATAAATGCTAACTCTACAAGACATACAAGAATGGTGTGAGTGAAAAATTGAGAATTACATCGAGAATTACGCATGACAAAACAACCTTTCATTAGCATAAGCACAATCACTATTCTTCTCAGAGACTCACGAAAGATTTCTGGAAGCCATACCAAAATCCTTGTTCGAGTATATCAACAAACCGGGTAATGCGTAATTTAACACCCAACGAGAAATTAGGCCTCAAGATCACGAATAGAGGATGAACGAATTTGTACGACTGGTTCGAGAGAATTGTTGAATATTTTATCTCAAAACAATCCATTGAAGATCAAAGATCTCTTGATAAAATAAAAGAAAAATTGTACACCAACTTGCACGAAGGATTATTGTGTAACGTTCCAACATTGCTTCACAAATTCCTCCTTGACAAGGGAGTCAGTGACATTGTCGAATACTGATTGTGACTTGGTACACTTCTACCAAATAGCAACTTTAAATAAAGAGACGAAGAGTGGGAAGGATTTCTCAATGCAAGGTGAAAGGACACAAGACATGCATGGGAATACTTCCTGAACAAATGAACATGGAAAACACCATCGACTTCGAGTAAGTCACGTTGGTGATGGGGGGTTGGTCAAAGTTATGATGTGATGTAAGAAAAGTATACCAAGATTTGTGATTACTGAAGTATAAATGTCGTCAAGAGGAAAACAAGCACATAAGCAAGCTATTGACATCCAGTAATTGGAATGGGATAAAAGGAAAAATAAAAGAGAAGAGATTTGTAACCTATGGTATAGTTAGAAGTCAAATAGAAAAATGATCGGGGAGGGTTATCCTGATAGAGCACGTGAGCAGTCTGAGTCATAAATAAATTGATTAGAACTTGAAATAACAACAGTTGCGGTGACCCTCGACAGAAGAAGTTATGCACAATTGATAGGGGCTAGAATGAATTCCTATCAACCAAAATACCAACCTTAAATCATGGATTACGAAGAGTCGGGCCCAATGATACACTCTTCCTCTACTCCGTAAACTATCACGCAAATAAAATAGTTCCTCCAACAAATACTTCATATCCACGACCATTTCGCAATATTGTGGTATAGAACTGACGAGCATGGAAACCTATGATATACACTCATCATTGATCTAGGAAGAAATGAAACCGACAACATGCTCATCCAAATCAAGGATCTCACTGACTCGACCCCCCCACCAAATCTAGTATCAAGAGAAGAAATTAATTTAATAAATTAGAGTTGTGAATCGACACAATCATTGGAGCGACGTTTAGTCAAGTACAAAGACCAAAGTTATCAGACTAAAGAAATACTTTCCATAGTCAACAAGAAGTATTTGTTTCACAAATACCATCTGATATAATATTGACCGACAGAAGAGTCGACACAATAAAAACTAACTGAAGACTCGACAACTCAGTCGAAAAGTGTGGTAACCCAAACACCACAAAAAGTGATTATTTCTAAAAAAAAAAAAAAATGGGATTTAACCACATCCACACCTATGAGGGAGACACGGACCCAAAAAGACATTGGTTTGTGTGTGAGAAATTCTTGGATGTTGCAGACATCATAGATGAAGATAAGTAGATGGAACAATTTGGTGCTGCCCTTTGACATCATGCTTTAACATGGTTTATGAATTTCACAAAAAATCAGACTCGCTCAAAATAAGAAATAAAAAATAGTTTCCTAACATTCTTCAAAGTCCAAGATGTCACACACTTGGCTACTCAAAAATTGAAATAAATAAAACAAAGACCAGGTGAATCGGTAAGAGAATATGACAAAAGATTCAAAGATATTTTGAGCCAAATACCGACCACGATCGATCATAGTTTTTTATTCCAATGGTAGGTTGTTTCTCTTCTACAAAGAATCCATTAACCATTACAATTTTATGAAATAACTACCTGTGGATATGAATTACAAAAATCACAGTGTGTTGAGTTGGACGATGATGGCCCGTCAATAGAAAGACTAGAAGAAAAAGTTGAGCATTTACAACAAACCATAAAAAATCTATCCATAAGAAGAAATGAATTATGGTGTACTATGTGTTGTGAACAAGGACATAGAAAAGATACTTGTAGCCTCACCGATCATCCGCCAGTAATAGAAGATGCTCATAGAGCACAAGCTCAAACATATTGTAATATATGTGAAGAGTTAACTGACCATGTTGTACAAGTTTTCCCACATAATTTAAAGAACACTAAGTGGTGTCATATATGTAAAAATCATAGTCATAGAACATCAGAATGTTATTTAAATGCATGAAACTGAGCTAATGTACAAACAATGTATCATACAGAAGATACTGACCAAAATAATAATTATGGTTGAAGAAGTGTTTACTATGGTCGAGGACTAGGACGCGGCGGCCAAGGTCAATTCAGAGGTTGGGGTCGGGGTCAGGGATGACCCTACTATTACAATTTTTGGGAGGATGGCCATATTATCCCAGGTTGTCCGATAAAATATAGGACCAACTTGAAATTTTATAATATATGCGGCGTCGATGATCATTCACTTGAACATTTCTCAATAGTACTCAACAATATTATGGCTAGAAAAAAAATCAATCTTTTACATGCATTATCAAAATAAGAAGTAATCAATTCAAAGAACTTAAATATCATGACAAGATCTGGCATTGGGGGAAATATTATCAATACCCCTTCACAAGACCAATTGAGAGGGAAGGCTAGCCTCTTCCCAAATCTGGAAAAAGAAGAACAAATTATGAGGGAATCCATTATATTCTTCAATAATGCTAACCAACACTAGCAAAACAGAGGAAGAAAAAAGGACGATACTATACAAGAATTCCTACAGTTGTTAAAGGAAAAATAGTGAATTAGTCGATTACTAGATTTTCTCAACATATTAAGAGAATATAAAGAAGGACAAATACCTTCCAAGGATGTTAGGAAGCTCTCTCTTCATCACAAAGATTATGTCCCACAACTCAATCTAGAAATAAATGAAATACTAATAAAACAAGTAGTTGTTGATTTCAGATCTCAAGTTAATATCTTACCTCGAGAAACATGGATAAGAATGGGTCGACCCACATTAGAACCAACTTTGAATTACCTCAAGTTGGTAGATCAAATACTCATAGAACCCATCAGTATACTTATAAATGTTGAAACTCAAATTATGGGTATACCGACTCAAGTCGACTTTGAATTAATTGACCTAGTCGAGGGGATGCCATCATATGAAACACTTGTCGGTCAGCCATGGGTTTGAAAAATGAAAGCAACTATCTCCCTTGAAAGAGATAGAATCAAATTAAAAGTAAGCATAAAAAAAATAAGCATTCCTCTGGACCCGAAAGAAGGAAAAACCTGGACCGAATCATGGGACAAGGATCAAGAAGCTTGGTGCCTTTATCAAACAGTCAATGAGAAAAAATATTATGTTGAACCGAACGCACAAGGAGAAATTTTGAGAGAATCTCCTATGTTGTTCGGGCATAATTCAAACTCAGCGTTGTGTAAATGACAATTAGAAAACTATGAAGCATGTGTAAAATATTGTTGGTCCATTGAGGTTATTCCAAAAAACATCTAAGGGCGTGCTTTTTGATGCAAGAAATACCTATAGTCTATGAAAAGAAACATCGACAGAATCCCACCCTCATTCTGAATGACAACAGAACAAGAAATCATTTACGATATCATGAACGAGATGCACCTTTGACACATGTCGAAGAGGTTTCCAAATATATTGGCGATCAAGTAAGAAATCAAATCCTAGTAGAATCCTTCACAAGCTAGCTTGAAACAAGGTGGGAAACACATTCCCCCAGACTTCAAACATGGACAACCATATCAACATACTTCATAGACCGCTTTGAAGAAAAGAATCTAGCCAAAGTTATTGACATTACCATTTTTAAAATTGGGTATGATCCAGTTGAACATATTCACATTTTTGAGAAGGAATGGCATAGAATCAGATACAGAGATGAATGGGTATGGCCCCATATGCTTCCAAGCACATTAGATGAAATACCAAGTAAATGGTACAAGATCGAAGAATCTTGTGTCCACGCGTTAAATTGGTTCGACATTAGAGAAAAATTGATTGAAGACATTAAATTCACCCTAGAAGAGGAACATCTAAGAGAATCAACACATGTAGTCAAAAGTGTCCTTGAAAAACCAACTCTAGATACACAAAGAGAAAAAGGGAAAATGGTGGTCGATCTCGGATCAACATCGAATTGAAACCTCATTTTGATAGAAAACAAGGGAATTATAATAACTCGAAGAATAGAAATGGAGAATATAATTTTTCTAGGCCAGAGCTTTAGATGGAAAAAGCATCGCCTGTTGATGCAAAACAATGTAAAATTAGTACTAAATATAGCTAAGGAAGAAAAGGAAGATCAGGAACAACCCGAATTTTCGAAAAGATTTACCAGAATCAAAGAAGGGGAATGTAAACTTAATGAAGAAAAACCACCAGAGTGGATGAGCGTCAAAATCAAGACTAAAAAATTCAACATATCAAAGGATGATCGATCGAAAATGGTACGAGTAGGTGACTATTGGTCAGAAAAATAGACAACCGACATAGTGGATCTACTAAAAGAATATCAAGATGTATTTTCACGGGACTACAAATATTTAAAAGGACTTATAGAAAAAATGGGAGAATCGAAGATTGATCTCATCCTGGGGGAAAAGCCTATTAAAAAATGTCCATACAAGATATCCCACAAATATAAGCCCATTGTCCAAAAATAAATCAAAGGAATGCTAGCAACAAGCATCATATATGCAATCAACAAAGAAGAATGGGTAATCGCTATGGTAGTACAATCGAAAAATCACAACCCTAAGAAACTACGATTTTTTGTCGATTTCAAAGGGCTCAATAAATTGACCATGATAAACTTGTTCCCCACCCCCTTTGTCGATGAAATAATTAATGAAGTCACGGGCCATAAATTTTATTCATTTACAGACGTATTCTCTGGATATAATCAGGTACCAATATCCAAAGAGGATCAACCAAAGACAACATTCGTCTTCAGAATTCATCTCCTTCGCCTACAAAGTCATGCCATTTGTACTAAAGAATGCCCCAATAGT
Organism: Picea mariana; assembly: GCA_032191745.1. NCBI lineage: Eukaryota > Viridiplantae > Streptophyta > Pinopsida > Pinales > Pinaceae > Picea > Picea mariana. The sequence goes on from JASDQU010588434.1 coordinate 22,958, forward strand.
TTTCTTAATAATAGTAGTAAAATCATTCCAAGAATACATATATAAGACAATGGCTATTTACTTCAACAACTAAACATTAGATAGCTTATTTAAAAACCGTATAAAATGGCTTCGATTGTTGCTAGAACGATGTAGAGAAATCCACTTAGCCCTCAACATTAAGAAGTGCATTTTTGCTACACCAATTGACATTCTATTAGGACATGTGGTATGAAAAGACGGAGTAAAATATGACATGTCTAAGATCAAAATCATCCTCGACTTGAAGCCACCCATAAATCAGAAACAAATTATAATATTCCCGGGACACATAGGATATTATGTAAAATTTATAAGCCATGATTTGGATATCACATTACCAATGGATGAGCTACTCAGAAAATAAGTTAAGTTCATATGGAGTAGAGACTGCCAGGAATCATTCAAATTCTTAAAGAAAAAAATAGTTGAAGCCCCTATAATAAAATTTCTTGACTGGTGTCCCCGAGGTGTAGGGCAGTCGGTGACGGAGTGTGTTGTTAAGCCACTCCGTGATGTTAAAGTCACCGGTTCGAAACCTGCGGGGACAAAAAATCCAACCATGTTAAGGGTTGGNACAGGTTAATCACAGGTCCTGCACAAATTAACAAACAAAAAAAAAATTCTTGACTGGTTGAGAAGGTTTCACATCCATGTCGATGCCTCAAACATTGTTGTCAAATTAGATCTAGCACAACCATACGACAACACAGTCGATCACCCAAATACATACGCCATTTGGAAATTGAACAAAGCAGAAAGAAATTATTCGACCACAAAAAGGGAAGCTTTGTCAATGATATTTGCACTACAAAATTTTTGACACTACTTACTTTCCAATCCCTTCACATTCTTTACAGATCATCCAGCATTAAATTATTTAGTTAATAAATCAGTTCACCAAGGAAAGATCTATCATTGGTTGCTATTATTCCAGGAATTTGAATTTGACATAATCATCTGACCTGGGAAAATGAATGTATGATCTGATCATTTATCCCCACTTGAAACACAGGAGGATCTAACAAGAATAAATGACGACCTTCCAGATGCACATATATTTTGAATCGAAGCTACACCAAAATATCTGGAGGAGATAAAAAAAAAATGGAAGAAGAAAAGGCTCCAGATGATCTCCCAAAAACTAAAAATAAGGTGTTATCCATAAAATCAACACCATTGACCATTATAAATGGATATATGTACAAAATGGGACCATATGATATCCTAAGGAGATGCACCATCGAACATGAAAGAGAAATCATGATCAACGAAGCTCATGTAGGACCAACTGGGGGGCACTTCCAGGCCGACACGACAACTCAAAAAAATACTTCAGGAGGGTCTGTGGTAGATGACCTTACACAAATACTATCGGGAGTAGGTTAGAAAGTGTGATATTTGTCAAAGGCTCGGTCATCCTATGTGGAAAAATGAGATGCCACTAACCTCAATAAATTCTAATTGAGCATTTGAAATCTAGGAAATTGACTTTGTTGGACCTTTCCCTCAAAGATAAAAAAGAACTGGTGCCAAATATATTATCATTGCATATGTAACCAAATGGGAATAATTTGAACCAATTGAATCATGTACCAAATAAGTGGCAGTGAAATTCATTTACGAGAACATAATCACAAGGTTTGGATGTCCACTTACACTAATCAACGACTGGGGAACGCATTTCATAAATGAAACAATCTAAGGTCTACTAAAGAAGTTTATGATCGACCATAGACGAACAAAATCATACCACCGCCAAGCAAATGGGGTTGTCAAAGAATTCAATAAAATGTTGCATAAAGGACTCACAAAAATCTGTGGTGTCGATAAAAATGACTGGGAGGATAAAATTCTCGTAGTATTATTGGTGTATAGAACTGCATATAAATGATCAACTGGACAGACTCCCTTCAATTTAGTATATGGGAAATAATTTGTTATTCCTTTACATTTTTTGTCCAACTCTGATAGAATAGTAGTTGTGGCTAAATTAATAAGAAGAAAGAGAAATTGCAATGCATCATTGGGAAGTGAAAAAATAACAATAGAAAGCATGGCATGACCACCACTTGAATAAGAAGGACATCAAAAATGTAGACCTGGTCTTATTATATGATATCTGAGTAAAAGGAAAACCGAGAAATCTAGAAACAACAT
>JASDQU010588434.1:27217-46401 GCA_032191745.1 Picea mariana
TACTTGTGTATGCTTTCATCTATGTCTACATGTATGTATTCTATGTTTTCCTATGTAAGGAACTACTCATAAATCTCTCTTACTTTCCCCTATATTACAACACCACGCATAATGAAACTTCATTCCTTTCTCTTGTGCCTCCATGTAGTCAGTTCAAAATTGATTCACAAGAAATGTTTCCTAGTTCATCATCACTCCTATTATAAACTTCTCCACTACTGCTATAACTCTTATTGGCACCTGATATTTACGACATTTCCTAAGTAAATTACAAGCCAATACCTATGTTGCAAATATTACCATATCATCATTGATACTCGCAAAGTCTAGTCTATGTTCTCGTCTGAATGTGCCATATGTTTTCTTCATTCTTTCTTCTAAGGTTTTTTCCTGCATCTTGTTTGTGAAAAATGGTAGATGGTATTCCCCTACTGATGGAAATATTATAATCCATGCAATAAATTGTGTGCCAATCGTCATTTCTCTGTCCAATCATAGAAATCCTCCATGGACACAGCTTAACAATAACTTGGCGCAGATGTTGATCTATACGCTTCTACCAAAATGCGAGATCTCCAATAGGTTCAATATTCTTTTTCTTTGCAATATTGTGGCCCATTATTGCAGCTCAATTGTTATTATAAGTGAATCTGGTATTACTTATGTGTACAGGAAATTCTCTAGTGATAACTCTAGAAACTTCTTCAAATCTGCAAGGTCGTGCTCTAAAAATTCTCAATTTTCCTACCACATCCAACATATCTCCCTTGACAGTGACCCTAGGTGTAATCACTAGTGTAACAAGGTCATACTTTGCCTCTTTTTGCAGACTGACTTGCTTAGCTATAGGCTTCCTAGGTGGCACATATGCTCTGGGAAATTTTACTGGATCTGATGTATCTTCTCTTGATGTTTCTTCCTGATTCGGTGTTGATGTTTGATTACTATGTGACTTCTTCATTCCTGATATGGATGCTCCTGCCTTTGGTGCAACCATAGATCTCTATACCTCAATTCAGTCTGCAGCATACTTTTCTCTCTCTTTCATAAACTCTGGCTCTCCTCTAGCTCTGTGTTCTCTTCAAATGTTCACGCATCAATAACCTTTACTCATCACCCCTTGGTATTCTTTTATAGGTTGTTTCCAACTGTTATCTTCCTCTTTGCACCCAAAATTCTTAGTCCCATCTGATTGTATTCACATTCAATTCATTCAGTATTATGTATTAAATTTGTATATTTCAATGGATGATGGTCACTTTTCATTTATGACTATACATTCTTGTCGTCTTGCCATGATGTTTTTTCTTTAGTTCCTTTTCCATATTCTGTAGAGTTGTTTATCTCGGTTCTTCAATTCACCTTTCTACACATAGTTCAATTTTCCTTCCTTTCTGTGACATTTTCTTATTCATCCTTAACTCTTTGAAAAATGCCCGATTAGAAATTTATCTCTTAAAATGTCTATTATGGATTTCCTCAAGCCCTTTTATTGTCTTTTCTTTTCTTTTTCTTTTTCTTTTCCTCTGTAGTACAATATAATACAAATACTAGGGTGCACATACTACATGATCAGACTAGTGCGTGGAAGCACAACTGTCCCTATACAGTTTTAGCCGAATATCGTTTACGAGCCCTTTTGTGCCTTCCCCATTCTATTTATCTAACTGAACAACACCTACTTCTGTCACAAATCTTATCACATATGGACCCAACCAATGCATTTGGAACTTTCTAGGGTGCTACAAAATTTTGTTGTCATAGAGAAAAACCAAGTCTCCTATCTAGAACTTCTTTTGTTTAATATGTCTATCATGCCATGCCTTTTAGTGCACTTTCTGAACTTGTTGATGAATTCCTGCAAAAAAATGGTCTTCCTCCAGTTCTACTTGCTCTAATAGTATTTTCACTATTGCACCAGAATCGATAAGTTTTTCGAGCATGAAAATGCACAGACTTGGCACAATGAACTCCATGGGAATAATTTCTTGCTAGACATATACTAATTGAAATGGTGTATGTCCTATCAAATTCTTACATGTGGTCCTATATTCCCATAGTACTGCAGGAATCCTCAAGTCCTAGTCATCTCAATTTACATTACATATATTTTTTAGTGCATTCTTCGGGATCTTGTTAAACGCTTTTACAGTTCCAATCTCCTGGGGATGATAAGGTGTTCTCTTCTAGTGATAAATATGAAATTCCTTTATCAAAACAACAATCATTCTATCCAATAAATGAGTCCCTTGATCACTAATATGGATTCTCATACATCCAAACCTCGTAACAACATTCTCAAAGAGAAACCACGCAACAGACTTCACGCTACAATCTATGACAGGTTTTTCTTCAGCCCATCAGTTTAAATAATTCATCGCAATGCTTATATATCTTGCTCCTGACCTTTTTGGTGGTGGGTTGATCGGTCCAATGAAATTAACATCTCATTTATCAAAAGAATGCAATGTAACTTGTGGTATTAAATGCATATCATCTCTTCTCGATGGATTTCCAACTCTTTGACATACATCACAAGTCTAACATAGCTCCTTAGCATCCTTATGAAGGGTGGGTCATCAAATTCCTGTGCCCAAAATATTCTGAGTCGTCACTTTCCCTGCATAGTGACCTCCCGCGACTCATTCATGTGCCTCTTATATTATCAGAGGTATTTTGTGCTCCAATACACATCGTCGAGGAATATCATATGTTCCTAACTTATACAAATTCCTTGTTATAAGAAGATAATTTGTTGTCTTTACTACTAACCATTTCTTGTAAAATTCTGAGACCCGAGAGATCTAGAATTTGATGAGAAAAATAATACTAATCCAATGAATTTGAAAATAAACAAAGAAGAGAGAGATAGATAATAATTTACTCCACAAGAATGAATGTATTCACAATATGTTCGAAATTAGAATGAGATCAATCCAATATGTAGAGAGGAATTGATCTTGTCACTTATAATAGCAACTACCACTAAAAGTAGTGTAAAAATGGCTAAACCACATGCCTAAACCTATAAAATAGATAACCCAAACCTAACATGATTATTATAGGCTGAAAAGTGTGAGTTTAATAACTGATTAGCTAAACATGCAAAGTTTACTAAAGAAAGGGGGTAAATCCCTAAAATCAAGGGACAATTTCCTTACTTTAAGGAGGAAGTGTGCTCTCCTTCCTTTAGGTGTTTAAACTAAGCATGTAGGTTGCAAAGGAGTCATTAAGTGGATTTCTAATTAAAGAAATCAAGATTAACTCCATGTCAATATCCCTAAATTTAAGGAAAACTCCCTAAAAACAAGGAAAGTGTCTCCTACCCTCTCTAGAAAGTCAAATCAAGTGAGGAAAAAAGCATTGGGATGCATTAACCAAGGTCTAGGTGCCTAAGACAAGTAATACACCAAGGGAATTTAGTATTATTCTCTAACATTTCTTCTATGCAGTTGTAAAGTCGGGTGGGGCTATTCATGTGCTCAGGAACTGGACAATATCTCTGAAGTGATCATTGGCCATTTGTATTGTGAACAAGTGTGTATCTGGTAGACTGTCATCCAAATTTCCTTCCTCTTACCCTATTATTATGTGCAACAAATGATAAGGTCCTGAGTTCAATTTTCCTGGTTTCACAATCACTTCAAAGTCATACTCCTAAAATAGTAATAGCCATTTGCATATCTTCCCCCCCAACACTCACTTATTGACTAAGTATCTCAACATAGAATGATTTGTTTACATATTAAAATGTGATCCTAGTATATAATGCCTAAAATTTTGCCGTGCATACACCATTACCGATCCTTCACGCTATGTAGTAATGTAATTTTGTTTAGTAATTGACAACTTCCTGCTGGAAAATGCAAAGGGATGATCCAAAGCTCCTTCCCCTAGATAAGATAGAACTGTACCTAACACTATAGATGATGGATCTACATGGACATGGAATTCCTTCTTCCAATCTAGAAATACTAAAATTGGTGCAGTAACCAGCTTCTACTTCAAGGTATCTAAACTTTGTTGGCATTCTTCGTTCCATTGAAACTTAACCTCCTTCTTCAACAATATTTCCAACGAGGTTGTGATCTGCACGTATCCCTATTAAACTTTATGTAGTACCCCGTATGACCCAATGTTTCTCATAATTGTTGCACTGATGTAGGTGGTGGAAAATCAACAATAACAACAGTCTTTGTAGGATCAACCAAACGTCCTTGTTTACATACTACATGACCCAACAAGATACCAAATGGTGAACAAAAAATACACTTCTTCAAGTACAAAGAAAGTTGGAACTGTCTACATATTTCCAACATCAAGTGCAACATTTCAACGTGGTCTTTTAACAAACTAAACATTGTTCAATCATCTAAATATGCTTCTAGGAACTTATGAATAAATTATTTAACAGTTGCAACAACAACTCGAGAAAATACTACTAGCGCATTTTTCAACCCAAAAGGCATGATTGTATATTAATAACATCCCCATTATGTCACAAATGTTGTATTATGCATATCTTCCTACACAATTTTAATCTAGTGATATCCAGAGAATCCATCATTAAATGAGTAATCTTCATGTTTTCTTGTCTTGAATCACCATCGAACTGATCGATTATGACTCTACAACAGGTTCAATAATCCCAGCTTCCAACATCCTATCTATTTTTCCTTTCACTTTCTACTTATATATTGGGTTCAATCGATGTGGTCTCTGCTTCATCGGCTTGGCATCCAGCTTCAAAGGAATCTTCATCTCCCCTAGCTATCCAACAATCCCTTTCATTTCTAAAAATGTAGTCAAAAAAAGGTCTTGGTATTCGTGCATTAAATCAACAATCTTATGGACAGTTTCTTCATTCCAGTAATCTCCAATGTTTGTGAAATTGGGAATATCCTTTGTACCAATATTTACTTTGTGCATTCTCAATGGATTTTCACACTCTGAAAATTCAAGCTCAAGACCCTCTACCGCATGCTCTCCTTTGGTTTCTAGTATTTGCAAATTTCTTGGGTCTTCATCTTCCTAGTCTTTTCCAACAATGTTGTAGTATTCCAAAACCTCTTGAATAGTCATAAAATATTTGGCCGCACTACATAAAGTTGTTGGTATCTTCGAATCTTTTGGTGTAAATATATTGTTCTTGATAATATAAAAAATTATGTATATCGAAAGGGTGTCGTCTTCAAACTTGAAATTTACCTTAAATTTGTGAGCCAAGTCTTCCCAATCTATTGTTCCCCTACATACTTCCATTTCTAAGTACCAGTTCTTCGAGACCCTACCCAAAGTGTGTAAAAACAAGTTCTCCCATTCTTGCTTAGGTACTAAGCTCCATGTCTCAGTTCCCTATGTAACATGATCTATAAGACAACTCCATCTAATATACTTCTGTGAAAAATATTCATTTTTTGTTTCAAACCCGACCTGTAACAGCCTTATGCATTGTTTCCAATTATCTATTCTATCCTTATGCACAACCCACCATCTTGAAAGAGTCTCTTTCAGCGCAATATCTAAAGCTAGCAATATTTGTTGATCTGGTATATTCAATTCAAATTCTCTTAAAAAAGGTTCTACATCTGTTAGTCCATCATACTTTGGGGGATCACATTCCTTAGCACCAATCCATCACAATGTGCAAAAAATACAAGCGCATCTCCTTGTAGCTACCTCATGTAATCTTTGTTGTCAATGTTCAATGCTTCTTTTGAATATGGCACACAACAAATGATACTTCACCAACTAAGTACACATTCAACAATAGGATTAATATAGTCATCCATCCATGCGGTCATACTGTAAAGGTTATTGAGTTGTTTTCCCTTTGCTAGTTCCACATATCATCTTCCTTCTGTGGGATCCAATGGCACAGTAACTCTCAAGTCTTCTACTTCAAAGATAATTTCTCTCTTTTTCAGATCAATAATGGTCTGGTTTTCAAAATCCCAATCGATTCCAAACAAGGCTAGATAAGGTTTTCTACCATCCATTATCTTGATTGATTCAAAATTTGTTGTGTTGTGCACTCCATCAATGTTAACATTCACCCATGTCAGTCTTATAATTAGAACAATCTTATGTTGATTCGCTAGCCTCAATTGAATTGGTGACCAGATCAACTTTGGTTTTCCCATCATTTCCCGTGTCTACATCGGAATGACATTCACATCAGATCCCAGATCTAAAATTATATTATCCATATCATAATCGCCTACCTACGCATTAAGTCGGAATTCCCTATTCGTCATTTTCTTGCATTGTACATGGTTAACTTCTCAATGTGCACTAGGTGCTTCTTTATATTCCGCGCATTGGTCGATCATCCCATGTAGTGCGTGCAAAGTAGTTCCATTCTTCATTAGTTATAAAAAAACTCTTTAAGAAAAATTTTAGAGTACTTACCTTCTCGATTGTCCTTTCTGTCTTCAAGTGGTCATAGGCTAGAGGCATGTCATACATAGGTGGCCTATCATGCATAGGTTGTGAAGTTGATGCTACCCATTATGTTTCTAGAAGCTCCTTCCTTTCTTTCCTATATGTATCTCTCTCTCTTCATGGTTCAAACATCAAAGGAGGTTATGATACTTTCCTAACCCACTGGTCAGTCTGAATTCCTTGTTTTGTCACATTAACTCGTGTTCTTGCTCCTCTGCATGTAACTATGACTACTCTCAGTTAATTGTCATGCTCTTCTGCTGCTATCATCTGAAAATTCTGGTTCATCTTTTCCTACCACTTCGCAATCATCTGTGGATAGTATTCCATCTCATGATCCAACTATCTACAATATGTACATATCATGCAGGGATTTGGATAATCTTGCACTAAATGCCTAGGCTAGTTACATTTATAGCATATAATTAGTCCTCTTCCCCTATCGAATCTTCCTCTTCCCAAATCTTTGAATCCTCCTCTTTCTCCTTGATTGTATCTACTCATATTATTATATTGTGGTACCCCTCCTTCCATTCCTTCTTCCCCTTGAACTTTGTATGCATCCATGATGTGTTCTCTCATGATATCGAGTGCATGAAATTCTTTTTCGTCATGTCTTACTGACTTACAAAAATTAAAAAATAAGTTCTTGGTAATGCTCTGATACTTTTTCATCAAAGGACAAGAGATCAAGTGATGACCCATTGTTTTTCATACCTCGCAATAGACCTCTCTTTCTCATGCTAAGGGATTCGAGGATCATGTAGCCAAATATTCTTTAAAAGATAGACACTCATTCTTATGATGACCTTATGTTCTACATGTAACACACCATACTTTAGTTGATCAATTGGGTTGGTTTTCATTGATGTCAACCCTTGAACCAAGTCTGGTAGAAAATATCGGTAGCCCCAATAGTATGATTAAGGGACTTCAGTTTCATTGATTTATAATGGTATTCATTTTAATATATTTTCATGTAATACTATTCTATATGGATAGTCCATGTCATGCCATTTCTAGTGATATGTGGAACGGCACATAACTCCTCACAGTTAGATATTTATGGCATGGTGAAGTGGAGAACCCCCATGAGTTATATAGAAGGTCAAAGAAGTCAAATTAATTCTAGAAGCTCCTAGAAGAAGTTGACTAGTCAAGTTAGTGAAACTAGAAGTTAGTCATGGGTTAAGTTGTTGCAATAAGAAAATAATTAAAAATAATTTAGTTGTAACTAGAAGTGGAGAATTTACTATTTGTAGCAAAGTGAGTTACAAGTGGACAAGTAGTTAGAAGTGAGTTATCCCTAAAAGAAGGAAAGTGGGTTAAGTTGGTTAGAAGGTAACCCCTTGAGGAAGCTACATGGAAGTATAAATAAGAGAGAAAGGATCTCATATTAAACCCTATTGAATATCAGTGAATATCTATTTTTTGAAAGGTTAATGGTCAGGTATTATTGATAGAAAAAAATGTGGCACAAAAAGTGTACAGGAAATAAAAGTGCGGCAGAAAAACTGCAGCAGAAAAATCGCGACAAAAAAAGTGTTGCAAAAAAACCACGGCAGAAAAATTGCGAAAGAAAAATCGCGGAAACAAATTAGTGGCAGTAGAATCGCAGCAGCATAACCATGGTAGTAGAATGCTACAAGAATAAAAACGGCTTTTGGTTGAGGTATGTTTTTGAAGTTATTGGTACAGATAGAGGTTGTATAACAGTGAGGTTCTAGCACATGGTTTGAGGTACAGACATGTGGTATAGTGTTTGAGGTATATGTGATTAGATCACATCGGTTGATGATTATACAGTGACTGGTTTCTCAGTGACAGATTTGACAGAAAAGGTTGTGACAGTAACTTATTTAGTTTCTACATTTGGCACTTATATTTCAGGGAGGTTGGACGCGGAAAGGATAAGTGGTTGTAGCCACCTTCCGGTTGTAGTAGCAAAACATAGGGGGTTGTATCCTCCTTCTAGTTGTAGCCAAAGAATTGGGGAGTTAGAGATTCCCTTGGGTTGTAGCCTAAAAATAGGGGGTCAGAGCCTCTTTCCAGTTGAAGATGGAAAACAAAGGAAGTTGGTGCTTCCAATGAATGTAATTCTTAAAGACAAATAAGAAAAAGTATTATGTTGTTTTCTCCCGCCCTAGGTTTCCACGTAAAAAATATCGGTGTACTGTGTATGTGTATGATTGTTCATTTGTTCATGGTTTATTTACTGTGCACTTATTGGATGATAATGCTATATTGATCATAAATATAAACAACACTTGCATATTGTGGTTAAAAGGATTAAAAATATATATTATTGATTCACCCCCCCTCTGAGTAATCCAACAATTGGTATCAGAGCAGGTTCCTTCATAAATCATTTTAACCACTGAAGGGTAGATCATGGAGAGAAACGGTATGTATAAAAATGGAATACCACAGTTTGATGGACAAAAGTATGCATTCTAGAGAAGAAGGATGAAAACATATGTACAGGCACAGGGATTTGAATTTTAGCAATTAGTTGTAGATGGATACAAAGAACCAATAGTTCCACCAACAAATGACAATGGAAAGAAACTCAATCTAAATAATTCAAAAGCCACAAATGTACTTCTGAATTGTCTTTGTGATTTGGTATATACAAAAGTTATACATTGTAGCTCCTCTAAAGAGATTTGGGACAAACTTCAAAATATTTATGAAGGAGATTCAAAAGTCAAAGCAACAAAGCTTCAAACTTATAGAGGTCAATTCGAACAGTTAAAGATGAAGGAAGATGAAAATATTGCAGCTTACTTCTTATGAGTTGATGAACCAGTGAATGCAATCATAGGATTGGGAGAAGAAATTGAAGAATTTTTAATTGTTCAAAAGGTACTAAGATCTCTTCGAATGAGATTTGATCCTAAGATATCAACACTAGAAGAAAGAGCAGATCTAGACTCAATAAGCATGGATGATCTACATGGAATATTCACAGCATATGAAATGAGAACTGAAGAGGAAAATATAGGTATAAAATAAGCAACATTCAAAGCATCCAAAATATCAAAGCAAAAGGGAAATTAAAAAGAAAAAGAATATAGAATAAATAGTGACATCTTAGAAGACGATGAAGAAGTGGCCAACTTTATCAGAAGATTGAAAAATGGAACTAGCAGCAGATATAAAGGTAAGATTCCATTGATTTTTTTAATTGTCATGGTATTGGTCATTTTTCTAAAAAATGTCCTCATAAGAAAAGAAAATAAATGATGAATATTATTCAAATAGAAAACAAACATATAAAGGCAAAAGAACCAAAAAGAAAGTCTTCAAGAAACATTTTCGGACCAAAGAAGACAACTCCTCATCAGATGAAGATGAAGTCAATGAAAGTGAGATAGAAAGAGTTCTATTCATGGAAATAGAAGATCTTGATAAACAAGACACCGAAGAAGAATATGAAGAGGTAGAATTTGACTACCGAGAAGAACTATTGAGTGTTATAGAAGTTATAAAAAGAGAAAAGAAGAAAAACAAGAAGCTCCAAGAAGAACTAGACAAGAAACAAGACACACTCAAGAACTAGAGAATATGATCATGGAATTGAAGGTTCAAATAGAAGAAGATAGAAGAATTGAATAAGCACTCAAAAAGTAGTTAGAAGAAAGAGACAGGATCATTGGAAATTTGGAAGCAGATATTGTCACATTGAGAAAGGATCTTCAAAAGAAAGATATGCAAAACAACTCAAAAGTTTTGGATGGAATTATCAACAGTCAAAGGCCTAATCATGACAAGTTCAAACTTGGATACAATCAAATAGAAAAAGGATCAAGCTCCAAAATGATAGATCAAGAAACATATCCAAAAATCTATGCAGAAACAATGAGAGGGTATAAGAAGTTCTACAAGGAAGATCACAGGGATACTCCTCCACCAAGAAGATTCAGATTTCAAAATCAATGACAGTCAGAAACATTTTGAGAATATATTCAGCTCGCATGTATCAAACTATTTTTTTTGGTTTATGTTATCCATGCAATAATTTTGGACAAAAAGCTGTAAATTGCAGAGCTAATAGAAGGAACAGAAATAACTTTGAAATTCATACACAAAATGGTTATCCAAGAAGGCCTAGTAAAACACAGAGAAGAAGCTACAAAATGTTTGAATCATTGAGCACTGAAGTGGAATGCTACAAGTGAAAAAAATTTGGACACATGGCAAAAGATTGTAGAATGACATTCCCTCCTAGAGAATCACAACAAAATAACAATAGTCACAGACAGGAACCTCAGAAGAGAACATGGATAAGAAAGAAAAATTAGAACAGCAATGAAGAATTCAGACTCATTCTACAAGTTAAGCATAAGAAACATGGTTAGTATTTTGACAATGGTTTATCAAAGCACATGATAGGTGATGAAAAAAAGTTTCTAACATTGAGAAAGGAAAGAGATGGATCAATCTCCTTTGGAAACGATGACTCATCTAGAATCATTGGAAAGGGAAGAGTCAGAATTGGAAACAAGGATACCAAGGCAGAAAATGTTCTACTAGTGGAAGATATGAAACATACTCTTCTAAGCATAATTCAAATTTGTGACCAAGGTCACAACCTTATGTTCTATTCACATAAATGTGAGATAAGAAAAGAAGGTTCAAGTAAATTGGTTGCAATAACTATAAGAACTTCAAGCAACATATATGTGTTAAGTGAAATTGGAAATGCAAAGTGTTGTCTAGGAAAGGAAGATGAAGTTTGGCTATGGCACAGAAGAATGGGTCACATAAAATTTGATATCCTCATCAAAGTCAACAAAAATGAAGCATTCAAATATTAAATTCCCCAAATCACAAAGCCAACCAACACTTTATGAAAACATTGTCAACGAGGAAAGAAAACAAAGACCAGGTTCAAATCAAAGGAATACTCAACGACAAGACCACTTGAAATTGTGCATACTGATCTAGTTGGACCAACTAGAACAAAGGGTTTAAAAAGTGAGAAATATTTTATATTATCAGTTGATGATTATAAAAGAACGAATGCAGTTTGTTTTCTCATGAATAAGTCAGAAGAATTTGAAAACTTCATGGTATACAAGGAAATGGTTGAAAATGAAATGGATTCAAAAATCAAATGCTTGAGATCTGATAATGGAGGAGAGTTTACTTCAAAGGAATTTATGAATTTCTGCAACAAGCATGGTATAAAAAGGAAATTCTACATTTCTAGAACACCTCAAGAGAATGGGTTTGTCGAAATAAAGAACATGACAGTACTGGAAATGGCTCGAACAATGTTAATGGATTCCAAGTTGATAGATGTTTTTTGGACACATGCAGTGCATACAATAGTTCACATTCAAAACAGATTAATGCTCGGGAACAACAGTGACAAAACTCTTTACGATTTATGGAAAGGAAGACCAGTAAATGTGAAGAAATTCAAAGACTTTTGAAGCAAATGCTACATCAAAAGAGAAGATGGCAGAATGGGAAAGTTTGATTCTCTTGTAGACAAAGGTGTACTTGTTGGTTACTCAAGTAAAAGGAAATAATACAAATGTGAAAATCTAAGGATCAACAAAGTTGTGGAAAGCATTAATGTAATGGTTGATGAGATAGGTGGATGAAAATTAAAGGAAGCAGAAAAAAGAGTCAGTGGAACAAGTTTATGAAGAAGAAGAAAAGGATGAAGAAGTAGTAGAAGGGGAAGATGAAGAAGATCAAATAGAAGTAGAAGAGAAATAACAACAAGTACCTCCAAATACACCTAGAAAATGAATACAGAAGAATCATCTGTCAGATATGATTATCGGGAACAAAGATGCAGGAGTTGAGACTAGAAGAAGAATTCGTTCACCAAAACAACTACATGTAGCACTCTTATCTTCAATTGAACCAAACAGATTTGAAGAAGCCAGTAAGGATGAATTCTAGATAAATGCCATGAATGAATAATTGGATTAGATAGAGAATAATGACACCTAGGAATTGGTTCCAAGACCAAGGTACAAGANAAAAAAAAAAAAAAAAAAAAAGATCGAAATTTTACCAGAAACAAAGCTAGACTGGTATGTAAAGGATACAAATAGGTTGAAGATATTGAATTTGAAGAAACATTTTCCTCAGTTTCCAGAATGGAAGAAATCATATTGATAGTATCTTATGCATGTTCAAAGAATATTAAAGTGTATCAAATGGATGTAAGTTAGTTTTTATGAATGGAGAACTAGAAGAAGAAGTATACATTGAGCAACTCGAAGTATTTCAGTTATCAAAAAATGAAGATTATGTTTTCATATTAAAGAAGGTCGTGTATGGTCTCAAACATGCCCCCAAATCATAGTATTCTAGACTTGATAGATACTTACAGCAACAAGGGTTCAGGAAAGGAAATGTAGACAGCAACATCTACATCATGGTAACTCAATATAGTAATTTATAATTGAAGTTTATGTTGATGATATTATTTTTGGAAGTGATGATGACAGGTTGAGCCAGAAATTTCCAAAGGATATGCAGAATGAATTTGAAATGTTATTACTTGGATAAATATCCTTCTTTTTGGATCATCAGATATGTCAAAGAAACCAAGGAATTTTTATTTCTCAAACCAAGTATATCAGAGAAATGCTAAATAGGTTCAGAATGGAAGATTGCAAACCAGTTAGTACTCCTATGCAAACCAGTTGCAAGTTAAGAAAAGATGATGATTCAAAGTCTACATATCAAAGGAAGTAAAGTTCAATGATTGGTAGCTTACTTTATGTAATGACATCTAGACCAGATGTAATGCAAGCAGTTGGACATGTGGCAAGATTTCAAGTTGTGCCAAAGAAATCACATGTTCTAGCAATAAAGAGGATATTTAGATATCTCAAGGGTACAAAAGAGTTTGGATTATGGTATCCAAAAGGAAAGGATTTATCACTTATTGCCTACACAGATGTAGATTGGGCAGGTTGCATTGATGACTAATGAATCACCAGTGGAGCATAGTTCTACTTGGGTGAGTGTTTGGTATCTTGGCCAAGAAAGAAACAATCATCAATATCATTATCTACATTCAAAGTAGAGTATATTGCAGTAGCATCATGTTGTATACAATTTCTATGGATGAAACAATCTCTGCCAGATATACAGGTTGAGTATGATGATCCCATTCCAATCTATTATGATAATACAAGCGCCATCGGCATCTCAAAAAACTCGGTGATGCACTCCAAGATGAAGCACATTCCAATCAAGTATCACTTTCTATGGGAATAGGTTGCAGAGAATAACATCAGAGTCAAATATGTGGGAAAAAAAGAACAAGTGGAAGATATCTTGACAAAACCACTTCCAAGGGAAGCCTTTGAGTATCTTCATCAGAGACTTGGAGTAATTTCTACTCCAAAATGAATCCTTTTGAATGCTTATCTTATATGTCTTATATTTATAGAAGGAAACACCATAAAGATGACAATTCAGGTTGGGAGAACATTTTTAGGAAGACTTCAATCAAGGGGAGCAGCCCCAAGGGCAATATAGTTAGTGGGAGAAGCCCCATATGAGAACATACATTTTCCATTGATGTCAAATGGTGAGAGATTTATCAAATGTAGGATAGAGAGTTATATGCTTGGAAAGAGAGCACATGGGCATGGTTCCAGGGGGAGCGATGGTCACATGGGGAGAATGAGCGATATGACTTCAGTATTGCATCATAGTGTTGCCATCAATGTCAAAGGGGGAGATTTTTGATTAATTGGGTTGGTTGTCATTGATGTCAACCCTTGAAGCAAGTCCAGTAGAAAATTCTGGTAGCTCCAAAAGTATGATTAAGGGACTTCAGTTTGATTGATGTATAATGGTATGAATTTTAATATATTTTCAAGTAATACTATTATATATGGATAGTATATGTCATGCCATTTTCGGTGATATGTGGAATGTCACATAACTCCTCACGGTTAGAGAGTTATGGCCTGGTGAAGTGGATAACCCTCATGAGTTATCTAAAAGGTCAAAGAAGTCAAATTAATTCTAGAAGCTCCTAGAAGAAGTTGGCTAGTCAAGTTTGTGAGACTAAGGGTTAGTCATGGGTTAAGTTGTTGCAATAAGAAAATAATTAAAAATAATTTAGTTGCAACTAGAAGTGGACAATTTACTATTTGTAGCAAAGCGAGTTAGAAGTGGCTTATCCCTAAGAGAAGGAAAGTGGGTTAAGTTGGTTATAAGGTAACCACTTGAAGAAGCTACATGAAAGTATAAATAAGAGAGAAATGATCTCCCATCAAACCCTATTGAATATCATTAAATATCTATTTTGTTAAAGGTTATTTGGGCAGGTATTATTGATAGAACAAGGTGTGGCAGGAAAAGTGGGGTAGAAAAAATGTGGCAGGAAAAGTGCGGCAGGAAAAGTGTGGCAGGAAAATTGCGGTAGAAAAAATGCAGAAAAAAAAGTGTGGCAGGAAAAGTGAGGAAGAAAAATCATGGAAGAAAAAGTGCAGCATAAAAATCACAGCAACAAATTCGTGGCAGTAGAATGCTACAAGAAGAAAAAAGGGATTTTGGTTGAGGTATGTTGCTGAAGTTATTGGTACAGATAGAGTTTGTATAAAAATGAGGTTCTAGAACATGGTTTGAGGTATATACTTGTGGTATAGTGTTTGAGGTATATGTGATTAGATCAAATTGGTTGATGAGTATACAATGACATGTTTCTTAGTGAAATATTTGACAGAACATGTTGTGATAGTGACATATTTAGTTTCTACATTTGGCACTTATATTTCAAGGAGGTTGGACATGGAAAGGATAGGTGATTGTAGTCACCTTATGGTTGTAGCTGAAAAACATAGGGGGTTGTAACCTCCTTCTGGTTGTAGCTAGAGAATTTGGGAGTTGGAGATTCCCTCAGATTGTAGCCTGAAAATAGGGGGTCAAAGCCTCCTTCCAGTTGCAGTTGGAAAACAAAGAAAGTTGGTGCTTTCAATGAATGTAATTCTTAAAGACAAATAAGAAAAAACATTATGTGGTTTTGTCCCACATTGGGTTTCCACATAAAAAATATTGGTGTACTGTGTATTTGTATGATTTTCCATTGTTCATGGTTTATTTACTCTGCACTTATTGGATGATAATGTTATATTGATCATAAATATAAATAAAACTTGCATACTATGGTTAAAAGGATTACAAATATCTATTACCGATTCACCCCCCTCTCAGTAATACAACAACTTCTTCGTGCTTTTCTTACCCTTTAGCAATCTCCTGTAACTGAATTTTCAATGTTGCTAGTTGTGACTAAACTTGAGCCATCCCCACGTCATTTTATCCTATAGGGGATGCTTCAAGTTTCATGGTGATCTCTATCATTATTTACTATGACGTAATCATTTGTTGCATCATTGGGCATCATATATGTGGTAACAATCCTGCAATGAACCATTCCCTATGTTTCTCATCTGGAATCTGGAAGGTCAATCGATCTATCAATATATTGAATATCTGATCAAAATACCATGTTGATTCATTCTACAACTGCTTAATCTCTTTTAGTTATGTAATACACTGTGACTCAAATTTTGGTTTCTAGAATTCATTTAACAAAGTTTGGCTGATGTCTTCCAACATTCTAGTTTGTCACACGTGAATAGTGGACTGATACTTCATATACCAAAGT
This sequence comes from Picea mariana, assembly GCA_032191745.1. Classification (NCBI taxonomy): domain Eukaryota; kingdom Viridiplantae; phylum Streptophyta; class Pinopsida; order Pinales; family Pinaceae; genus Picea; species Picea mariana. The sequence goes on from JASDQU010588434.1 coordinate 43,323, forward strand.
AATGCACAGTCTTTGAATTTCATCACCAACTGCGTTATTTTTGTATCGTCATCATGGATGTTCTTCACGGTCCATATTGCTTCACATAAAAATAAGTGTTGTTATGGATCGTTTGTCCCTGCTCCATGAAAAAAAAACATTCTCAATGTGGAGTCTACTCTTGCCATCATTTACTGTGCAGTATTATTCCTTGGTGACACTACCAGAAGTTGTTTTTCCGTACTACTTAAACTACTATGACTACCTTTACTACTATCTTTTCTTCCTTCAACTAACAAATTTTTAGATCTTACCTTAGTTCTCGAAGACACACATGCGATCGTGGGTTCGATGCAAATTATAGCCTGAGTGGGATGTAATGGATCTCCTTCTATTGGATTGAGATGACTATCCTTTTTCTTTTCCTCTATGTGTGATATTCCTTTGATCTAGAGCACTACACCGGTGTCTCCTTCCTGAACCTCACTATGTTGGTCTTCTCTATTAGCCACATTCCTCTTCCTACTATACCAAAATATCTTTCCACTGCAAAATACTCCAATATCTTCTTTTGTCGCACATTCTTCTTCTCTCAACATCCTTAGCCCATTTGTTCCTCATTTATTATTTCCTACATCCCTCTCTTCTATACACTCGTACCAACTCCTAGTCATCCCGCAGTCACCCTATGTACATGAAGGTGCTTAGCTACTAGGGAAATCATATTCCATATTCATAATTCCCATATCACACAACAACATATTGATCCAAGTAGACAATGATTTCAAGCATCTTCCACATGGACTTTTAAAGAATTATCTTTCAGTGGCACAATATGACTGGGTGAAATCTATAGAAAACTTAGTAATATATCCCCCCAATACACTATCCAGCTAGAAATCAATTGCACGCAAGATCTGATTACTTATAGTATTAACTTTTCGAATCAACTCAGGGGTCCAACTTTTCGAAAAAACAATGCACAAAGTTCCATTCTTTTCAACTAATCTTTATATCCACTCAGCCAAAAAAATTGGGAAATCAACAAAGAAAATCTCTTGTAAGTATGTAAATACATACCTCTGTAACCATTTCTTCAGGTTGATATATGAGTTCTTATTCTAATTTCTGGAAAATGCATGCTCCTTTGCCTCTAAAAAATGTCTAATATATTCCTTAGTCGGCCTACATATTCCCCTCATTCGCAAATCTTGGTCCTGACAATGAAAACATTTGTTGGCGTGTAGTGGGAAGGCCCAGGGTTCAACCTTAATTCACCAACAAAACCCTCAGATACCGGCCCTTTTGGCATCACCCACAAGCAGGTGAAGTCTCACCCGAGGTATCTATGGGAGGCATTCATAAACCATTACACTTATAATTTGTTCATTATATGTTAGATCATGTGCACAGAATCATCAGAACATATAACATATTAATATTAACCATGCATTCTATCTGTGCAATAAACATAACAGTAAAAACATCATAACACAGATACACCAAGATTTAACGTGGTTCACCCAATATGGGATACGTCCACAACATTCATCTTCTTATATTATGCATAATCATCTCTTACAAAATATGCACACTGCACTCATACAGTATTCCCTTGTCGGTCTCCTATCCTCTATTTGTCTCTCTTCGCTCTTTCATTTGCACATACAGTGCACACTTAACTCTTCTTACTCTCATTCACTCTTGACTAGTTTCTTAGTCCTCTTATCTATCCCAAGCCTTATATATTTATACTATTACATTAGAGCTTAGTCATTTTCGACGAACCAATTTTCCCAACGGATACTTATTGTTTTCCTCCTTTTGCGTGTGCTAATCCTGAAAGTGTGCCAACTGCCTTTCCTTCTTTTGCGCACACTAGGCAGTCCCCAAAACTAGTCCCAACAGTCCTCTCTAGAGGTTCCAAATACAGGAAGAACAAGATCCACCATTGATGCAAAAGAATTAGAAATAACAAGTTCTAATGAAAATATTGGTGTTGTTGCATAAGGACTAATACCGATAATCCCTTTGGATACCACATAAGAACCAACTACAAGGGGATTCTACTACTAAATTAGTTTTCACAATGAAAAAGAGAGAAGAAATAGGTGCTTACACACAAGAACTAGCTATCTAAAATACTTGAGGCTACTACACAAGAACCAACCTAAAAAATCCATACTAGTGCTACAAAATAATCAGCAATAGAGAAAGCAGTTGAATAAATTCCCTAGGAGGAAGAGAATGCTACCCCACAAGATTCTAAAGTAGAACAAGATACTACAAAAGTATTCTCCCCTCAAGGAATCAGTGAAGACATCTCAAAACCTAGTTGAAATTTTTTTGACAATCCTTTACACGATTTTTTAGGGGAATTTTCTATAGAAACTCTTTCCATGGGAGCTTGTGAAGAATATTATATAGAACCATTTAAAACAACAAAGAAAAACAAACCTAGTTTTTATCATATCCCCTACTTCTTAATATGTCATATACTTTCTGCAGATGTCATGGACTTCTTAGGTAGGTGTAGATACACTTGTTCTTTATAATTTTTTGTAAGATTCTTTGAATGTTATGTTCTTGTATTTGGAAAGTCAATTAATCCTTCACTAGTTTTTACATATATCTTACTTCCTTACCATTTGTCATTTTTTCAAGGATAGAAAAAGTATTTAGCTCCAAGTATAATATTTTTCATGGATTTACAAATCATAACCACACCATCACCACCCTTTTTCAATCCATAACCTTCACCACTCCATTTTGAACTATGATATCATTATACTCTACTTCCAAAACTCACATCCATTCCATCACAACCCATGAATATTCAAGAAAGAGAAGGGATAGATATATCGATGCTATAGAAGTTGTGGAGAAACTAGATCAAGGAAAGATATCGATGATGCTACACAAATAACTGATGTTATTACACAAGAAACAACATCAAGAAGCCCTATTGTTTCAACACAAGAACCAACAACAAGAAATAAAGAATCTAAGTAGGTCATGGAAACCATTCATGAAGAAGAGAACTATTGCACCATAAGAACTTGTAGTAGAACACATTGCTACAGAAGCGGTTCTTCTTCAA
>JASDQU010588434.1:46467-60157 GCA_032191745.1 Picea mariana
TATATATATATATATATATATATATGAAAGAGAGAGAGTGTTATAGCAAGATTGTCCTCACCCTATGCAACTTGCTCAGAAGGCCTTTTCCATCTCCCTATGCAGACTTGAAGTCCCTTTTGCAGTTCTTAGAGATTAAAATTGTATTTTTCCACATATACGCATCCTAAAAACTATAAAACATGCATATACACAAGTTACACCATTACAGCCCACGTACATCGGGTTTTGTGCCCAAAATTAAAAAATGTTATTGGGTTTCCATATCACGTCATAGGATCCATGACCCTTGACCTTCCATATACTAGAAACATTCCAACTCGGCCCTCCAATTCCATTTGAAGGCAACAAATGGGCCATATCCAAGTTGTGGAAGAGAGGAGAAGAATTCAAATTTGAGAGCGAAGTTACTCTAGAGAAATTATTCACTTCATATTGACTTTGCATCCCTTTTTCCTTTTAAGTCTGAACACATTGTTCGTCACCCAAGCTATTCCCTATTTGATGGAGAACCTCATTGTCTCTCTTATATGATTTTGCCTTTGGTGGAGGATTGAAGTGGTGAAGGCCCAATTGGAAGGGACTTAGTTTCTCACTTTCGAGACGTGTGGACACGGAAGTTTGTCATTCATACACTTTTATTGTTCATTGTTATCTTCAGAAGTCACTCCTGGATTGTAGCAGGAGCAAAGCTCGACACCCATCAGTTATATGTCACGTATTTTTAAAAGGGGTGATCGACAGAGAATGAACTCGAAACAATATCTCTTTAACTCAGAACCCTGGACTAGGCTATGCATCAAAAGGTGAGGTCTTAATTTAACTTCAAACAGTAAGTTGTAATAAGGGTGAGTAGGAGGAAGACTTCGATCAGAAAGGGCAAAGGTCTATTATGAGCATCAGGCTTCCAACAGCCTAGAAAAGAAAAACTTAAACACAAGAACTTCTAGTATTCAAATCACAAGAACATTAAAAGAAATCATAACAACGTTACCATAAAACATTTATATAACACTGTCACAATGCTTCATGTGACTCGGTCAATCATGAACCCTTTCAACATTATATGGAAACCAGATGGAATAAGAAACTGACTGTCATTAAACAAGAATGTTTCACATACGTATACATAACCAGGAAAACTAGTGCTTCATTAAAACTTTACAGTTGGGAGCTTGGCTCTACCATCGATGCTAACAAAAATGGAAAAAATGCCTATATATACTCAAAGAAAAACCCAACAACAGATTTGAGTCATGACAATGAAAGATTTACGTTTGCATGTTTCTTGGAAGATTGTGCATGTAGCCTCCTGTCAGAAGCAACTTCAATCAAACGCAATAACGTTTCATAACGAACCTGAAGATGAGTTTACTGGTTGACAGTCCTTTCCTGGGCTTTCCATTTATGGTGGAAATGATGTCCACCCACCACCAACCGCTTCAGTAACTTCTTCCTCGGGATCAGAGAGGCATGAGTCAACTTTACACCTACAGGACATGGAGTCCTTTTCACCTCGCCATCTGAAGCTTCTTGGATAATCATGGTAAGACTGGTGGGCAGACGTGGTAGCCAATGAAGAAGGGTGAGTGAGGTGACCAATACAACTCAGCAGGGTGCGACATATGCTTGGCGATCAAGAGGAAGGACGTTGTTGGGACTGGCGAGGCTGAGGTGATGAGCGGGATCAGCAGGCCACTGGGTGAGCATGGGCACCATAAGTGCTCGCACAGGGGGAGAGGACGTGATGGGTTAGGAGGGGAACATGTCACTATTGCAAGGTGATCTGGAGGAAGAGGGACATGTGTTGGAAGTTGAGAGGATGTGATGTGAGAAGGTGACAAGGAGGTCGCAAGGCAACATCCCTGGGAGAGGGAATAGGGCACTGTGGAAGTGTCGTGGGATAGAACAATACAAGTGGTGAGGGATGATAGGAAGAATAGAGAAAGGGGAAGGAGATGGGCCAGGATGGTGCCAAGTAGAAAATGAGTGTAAGGGAGCGAGAGGCAGAACAAGAGCAGGAGAAGTGATAGGGAGAGGAGAGAGGTAAGGTGGAGGACACCTGTCACTAGGAGGCGAGGGCGGTAAGCGGAGGGGAAAGAGGTAAGAGGTTTAAAGGGGGCCCATGCAAAATCGCCTCATTCTGGACCTCCCCACCCCCCCCCCATTAAAGGCAGAATGGCAAGGGGGGTCCGAAATCNTGCCCCAATCCCAGTCGTTGAAACCTGCGAGTCCAATTCTGGACCCCCCCCCCCTTTTAAAGGCATAATGGAAAAGGGGGTCCAGAATCTAACCCTGACTGTTGATCTAGGTGCGTAAATCCTAGTTGCCCAAATCCACGCCTCCTTTAAATCATATGCATCTGATCGCCAACTTAGGAAAAGTGGGCTTTTGACCCGCTTCATACCATCTTTGGCCCTTTCTTCTAAATGACCTTAGCGCTTGGACCATGGGCCAGGCACTAGGGGCTTAACATTTCACATTTTAGGGTTTCCTAATGAAATGGAGGAGAGACCCCTAGTCTTCTGAAATCTCGATAGCCAAAACCGCAATGGTGCTTAATCACGTACCATGTGTCCCTTGGATGGATCACTGAGATCTTTCTTTGATCAATGGTCTCGATTCTTTCGGGACTACGCGCACCGGGGATACATGATGTATCTCTTCCTCATTTTCCCGATGACTAGAACCGTGAAATGGCTCAAGCACTGCCACATGTTCTCCTTCTTTAGGCCCCGCCTTTCCATAGAACCCTAGGCCATGACCGTGGGTTGGGCTCCCGAGGTTTCTCATTTCACGTTTCAGGGTTTTGAAACTCAAGGGAGAGACCTGTCCTCCCAATTTGTGATCCTCAAAAAGTCGACTAGCTACCACCTATCCCTGTAAGATCAAACAACCATGATCATTTTAGTGATATGGGCGCTATCTCTTACGCTAAACCTTGCACAGCTCCGTTGATCGCAATTACCCACCGACCGTCGATCTGCTCCATCAATGGATCCTCGTCGTTGAAAACAAAAATTCCCACTTGCTTGATTTCAAGCCCAAAATGGAATTTTTCGTGCTACACTTGGTGCTCATGGCTGTGACCTTGGAATAAAACGCATTTGATGGGTTTTTTAAACACCATTTCTTCGCATTTTACACCAAGGGCCCGAAATTGGAGAGAAACACCCCCCTTGCAAGAATTGGTGATAATGTTAGGCTCCATGGGGGATAGAGTCATCCCTATGATGCTCCAAGAACTCCTTTTGCAGTTCCAGTTTCCTTTTGTTGGGCTATGGAGTCAAGCTCAAAACACCCTATTGAAAATATAGGACGAAAAGTAAAACAAAAAATAAATAAACACACATGATCCAAGGATCTTATTTATGTACAACCTAAACTAATCTACTTTGTACATGGGGCTAGGTGAAAGAAAAATTCCACAATAGTCAATCAAGTAACTTCCTGAATGGAAGCACTCCTATTCTGTCAATGATCACTGGCAGATGACATAACTGTGACAGAAAAACGGTTACATCCTTCAGCTTCCATCCTAAGGCTGAGGTCAGGATGAAGTTGGGTAACTACAAATCATGAAGGAAATACAAATCCATGCATTCCTTCACAGGATCATAGGACCAGTGCCAAACTCCAGAAAATGGGTGATGGGCAACCTCCTTTGCTACACAACTATTCACACATAGTTTAATCTCTTTGGTAATCTTAGGTGGGTGAGAGGCTAGTGTAGGCTGACTGATCTCAGGTGGTGGTTGCCCACTGGTAGGCTCCAGACAAGGGATAAACTGCTCGTTTTGTTGCTCCTCTTTCTCTTTCGGTTCTCCTTCTTGGCTCTCCCAGGGGTCAGATTCATAATCGTTATAAAAAAAGACATGTAGGAAAGATTTTCTCTTCAAACAGTTGATCAGTGGTTTTTGCAGGCTTAGAATAGATGATTTCTTCGTGGTACCCTCCATTAGCGAACAGAGGATATAGATCTATAGTCTGTGCTTGGAAGTCCTACATATCCAGCTCAGGATCTGATTCGTAGCTATCATATACAGGCTGACTGCTCCCTAGGTCAGCAAACTATGATGTGGGGCACTTCTGCTCTTCATCGGAATAATTATCAAAGTTGGGTGAGCACAAAACTCCTCCACCTTGCAAAAGAGGAATTATCTCTTGATCCTTCTTTTCAATCCCAAATGTAAATACATCATGGGAAATCGCGTGAAGAAAAATAGAACAATCCTCTTCCACAATGGCTTCTTCCTTTAAATCTGAGATAGCAGGCTCATCAGGGGTAGAAACTAATGCCTCTACCACTATGAAATATTCATAATCATCCTCGGTAGAGCTGTCAAGAACATCCACCTCAAGGACTGGAAAATCCTCTGCACATCATTCAACTTCCAACCTATCTAAATGGGCAGAAAGAGATTTCACCTGCTCCATCAGCTCACTTAGAGCATCTTCTTCCTCTGTGGGGTCCTCCTCCTCACAATCTTTATCATCACATCCTTCATAAGACACAACTATGTCTTGTTCACTCTCCTCACATTCCCCACAATAGTTATGATAGATAATATTGGAGGAATAAAAATTTTGATAGCGCCTATTAAAAGTTGCATAAAATTCTGCCAAGGAGGAGATGTTGGTAGGGGGTAAGGAGAAATACCACTCATGAGCATCTCCTACCAACGAGAACATGAATATATTCAACAATACATCCTCATGATGTATCCCCCACTGATGCATGAGTTCATGAAACTCATGGAGATGCTGAGAAGGTTTGTCCTCTTTACGCTCTCTAAATGTGGTAAAATAATCATACCATTCATCCGGAGAAGGGACAACATTAGGAAAACCAAGAACAAATGAAAAATTAAAGTGAGATAACCTTTGAGCCTGTATTTTTTCCATATCGAACTAGTGGAGTCGTCGATCGATATTTGAATCATGGATTTGTCAAGTGAAATATGTGGAGATTTGAATGTCTCTGGTCTTTGTTCACCATCAAAGGCCAGCTCGGATCATTTTTTTTCTCCCAGGAAACTTCTCAAGCTGAGAAAGTAGCTGCTAAAAACCTTCTCGAGAAATCTCCTCTGGGTCAGCTTTCAGGTGTGCTAAAAGTATACACAACCGAAACAGTGAACTGGAAACATTGGAGTCGACACAGAGGAGTCATTAGGTGCACAGTAGAAATATTCAAGGGCTATGATGCCATATGCACCTTCAAAATCAGATGCTCAATGTCGTTCAATCCCAGGGAAAATTTTCAACTTTGTCTCCGGTAATGGCTCCAGAAATGTTACGTCAGAATTCACTCCTATATTGCAGCAGGAGTAGAGCCCAAAGCCCATCAGTTATATGCCACGTAATTGTAAAAGGGGTGATCAAAAGAGAATGAACTAAGAACAATATCTCTTTAACTCAGAACACTGGACTCAGCTATGCATCAACAAGTGAGGTCTTAATTTAACTTCAGACAGTAATTTGTAATAAGGGTGAGTAGGAGGAAGACTTCGGTGAGAAAGGGAAAAGATCTTCTGTGAGCATCATGCTTCCAATAGCCCAGAGAAGAAAAACTTAAACATGAGAACTTCTTGTATTCAAATCACAAAAACATTAAAATAAATCATCACAATGTTACCATAAAACATTTATATAACACTATCAGAATGCTTCATGTGACTCAGTCAATCATGAACCCTTTCAACATTAGATGGAAACCAGATGAAATAAGAAGTTGACTGTCACTAAACAAGAATGTTTCACATACATATACATAACCAGGAAAACCAGTGCTTCATTAAAACTTTACAGTCGGGAGCTTATCTCTACCATCGATGCTAACAAAAATGGAAAAAATGCCTATATATACTCAGAGAAAAACCCAACAGTATATTCGATTCATGACAATAAAATCTTTGCATCTGCATGTTTCCTGGAAGATTGTGCATGCAACCTCCTATTAGAAGCAAGCTTCAGTCAGATGCAATCACGTTTCAGAAAAGACCTGTAGATGAGTTGACTGGATGACAGTCCTTTTCTAGGCTTTCCATTTATGGTGGAAACGATGTCCACCCACCACCAACTGCTTCAATAATTTCTTCCTCGGGATTAGAGAGGCCCAAGTCAACTTTACACCTGCAGGATGTGGAGGCCTTTTCACCCCGCCATCTGGAGTTACTTGGATAATCATGGTAAGACTGGCAGGTAGATGTGGCAGCCAACGAGGAAGGGAGAGCGAGGCGACCAATGCATCTCAACAGGGTGTGACATATGCTTGGTGATCAGGATGAAGGACATTGTTGGGACTGGCAAGGCTGAGGTGATGAGCAGGATCAGCAAGCCACTGGGTGAGCATGGGCATCAAAAGTGTTGGCGCAGGGGGAGAGGATGTGATGGGTTAGGAGGGGAACATGTCACTACGGCAGGGTGACTTAGAGGAAGAGGGGCATGTGTTGGAAGCTGAGAGTATATGACGTGAGAACGTGACAAGGAGGCCGCTAGGCAATAGGCTTGGGATCAGGAATAGGACACGGTGGAAGTGTCTTGGGATAGAATGATACAAGTGGTGAGGTATGATAGGTGGAATGGAGAAATAGGAAGGAGATGGACGAAGATGGTGCCAAGTGGAAAATGAGTGTAAGGGAGAGAGAGGAGAAACATGAGTAGGAGAAGTGACAAGGAGAGGAGAGAGGTAAGGTGGAGGACACCTATCACCAGGAGGCGAGGGCGGTAAGTGAAGGGGAAAGCAGTAAGAGGTTTAAGGGGGGCCCATGCAAAACCACCTCATTCCAGACACCACACCCCCCCCGATTAAAGGAAGAATGGCAAGGGGGTCCGTAATCAAATCTCGGTTGCAGATCAAGGTGCCCCAATCCTAGCCATTGAAACCTGCATGTCCAATTGCGAACCCCCCCCATTAAAGGAAGAATGAAAAGGGGGGTTTGGAATCAAACCCAGACCGTTAATCTAGGTGCGCAAATCCTTGCCTCCCAAATCCATGCCTCCTTTAAATCATATGCGCCCGATTGCCAACTTAGGAAAAGTGGGATTTTGACCCACTTCATACCATCTTTGGCCCTTTCTTCTAAATGACCTTAGTGCTAGGACCATGGGCCAAGTTCTAGGGGATTAACATTTCGCATTTCAAAGTTTCCCAATGCGATGGAGGATACACCGCTAGTCTTTTGAAATCTCGATAGCCCAAACCACGACGGTGCTTAATCGCGCACCACATGTCCCTTGGATGGACGACTGAGATTTTTCTTTGATCAATGGTCCCAATTCTTTTGGGACTACGCACATCGGGGATACATGATGTATCTCTTCCTCATTTCCCCAATGAATGGATCCACGAAAAGGATCAAGAACTACCACCTGTCATCCTTCTTTGGGCCCTTCCTTTCCATAGAACCCTAGGCGTGGGTCGAGCTACCAGGGATTCGCATTTTGCATTGCAGGGTTTTGAAACCCAAGGGAGAGACCTGTTCTCCCAATTTACGATCCTAGAAAAGCCGACTAGTTGCCACCTATCCCTACAAGATCAGACGGCCACGATCATTTCAGCGATATGGGTGCTATCTCTTGTGCAACTCCGTTGATTGCAATTATCCTTCGACCATTGATCTGCTCCATCGATGGATCCTCATCATTGAAAACAAAAATGCTCGCTCGCTTGATTTCAAGCCCAAAATGGACTTCTACGTGCTATGCTTGGCGCTCATGGCTGCGACCTTGGAATAAAATGCATTTGATGGGTTTTCTAAACCCCATTTCTTCACATTTTACACCAAGGGCCCGAAATTGGAGATAAACACCCCCTTTGCAAGAATTGGTGATAACATTCATATTTTAATAGAAATACTCTTTCCTTGTCCAATTAATTTCTTGCAAATATTTGAATTGTTATTCCATGGGCATATTTGTTATGACTATTGATGGATTATGTTATTATATGTGCTAACTTTATATATTATCACCATATTCTTGTGTATCTTACTTGTTGAGAACAAATTGCAGGTGTATAGCTTTGCGTCAAGTGCTCAACAGTGGACTTTCTCGAATGTCTGGATGAGGTAGGATATTTATCTTGTCTTGTTAGCATGTTTTCTTATATAGCATACTTGATATTAGAGTTGATTTTTGCAATCATTTACGTTTTTTGTGGTTAACCCATGCCATAGAGTGATTTTCCTTGTAACATAACTGGCGACCATACTAGGGATATAATCTTCTTCTGAAGGCTTCGAGTATTTTTCTCCTTTGATTGCTCTTGATTAGCCTGAGTTTTCTTGTCGTCTGACTGCTTGATACCCTCTTTTCATTTTGAGTCTGATTTTCTTGGCCTTATCCTTAACCTTCCAATGTTTCAATACATATACGCGGGTTTTCCCTTGACAAACATGTACATACACAAGTTGTCATTCTATAGTGCGCATACATACATGGATTTTCAAAATTGTTTGTTGGGTAAGTTTTGATGGTTGTTGAGTCTTATTGGGTCTCTGTCATGACTATTAAGTGCATGTAGAGTAATAGGAAACCTTTCTTTGGTTCAATTTTCTAGCGGTTTTTTCTTTCTCATCATCTTTTTCATTGATTGTCCTTGCATCTTGGGCTGGGTGTTTGCTTCTTTATCCTGCTTGGTTTGTCTCTTTTTGCTTACAGTAGGGCCTATTATCAAGTTGTTGTTCAGTCCTTGCATTTTCATTTCTTTATATTGAAAATACAAAAATATACATTTTGCATAGTTGGAATTTGATCTTTTGGGTTCTTATCGTTGATCTTAGTACATGTATGGAAAGATTGCCTCTTATTTGAAATTGCATAGTTGAATTGAAAGTTTCATTTTGAAAAGATTATCATTTATTGAGAATTGAAGTTAGGACTTTGCATTATATTCATATTCATTTATTTTACTTGTTGATTCATAACATCATCACTTTCACCACCACACCTTTTGAGTAAACAGAGCCACTAAAATTAATGCTAATAAATCTAAAATTGATTAGAAACGATTTTATTTTTTAGGGTGCACAAACTAGCTTAAGGTTTAGAGCCTTGGAATAGGATTTTGTGAGTAAACTTATCCAAGGCTATTAAACTCAACATATGTGTCTGACTAAGGGAGTGGTGAAATCCATTATATAATTTGTCACATTAGGAGGGTTCGCTCACACCAGAGTTAAGCACGAGGTCACATGAAGTTGGTTGAGGAAATATCCCTCTAATACCTTCTTAGCATCAGAAATATTTCTGTGGATCTATTCTTATCTGGGGGTCTTTCTAGTGCCTTTACCTCTATGAGAGTTGGTGCTTTCAAGATTTCAGGCTTTGTTACCATGCCCATATGGTGGACCTGACTTACGACTGTTCGCCTGTGCATTGGTTATATCATGGTGGCTTTAGTTGCTTGGCATAGGTAACCACATAGGTTACTTGCATGGGTTATTCTGAAGGTACCCTGGGTTAGATAAGGGTCAGAAAACACACATCCTTTATGGAGGATTACCTCTCTGATGGGATCTGACTGACTACGTTGTTAAGCCCATGAGGGCCCTTATAATTGATTTTGATACCTCTGATATGTTGAAGGGAGTCTCAAGCCCCTCTTGGGAGAGGCATACCTACTTTAGGGAGGGAGGACCCTTTCATCCACTGTATCCTATTTGTGTACATATTTTCCCTTTTATTTTTATTTTGGTGTGCTCTTTGATTATTATTTGGCCTTAGGATTTTGTATTGTGTCGTGAGTTTTCATTGCTATGGTTAGTGGAGCCCTCATGACTCCCTCAGTTAGCGCTACCCAACCCGTGGTATTTTCTCATTACATGGGGACGAATCCTTTCATATTTTCAAGTGGTACGTAAAATCATGATACTCAACCAATACCTTGGTCCTCTAATAATTTTTCTCATGGTATGCTAGACATGTCTTCGCACTTTCCATCCTTTGTCTCGCTGTCTTATGTGAATCCTAGTTTTGGGTCTGGAGCCATGATACCTCCTTATTCTCATTTTTTGTTTGGTGGGAGTCATATCCCTCAACCAACTCTTACAGTAGGAGGTTGGAATATTCCTTCCTATGGATCCTATACTAGCTTCACTTTTCCAAAAGAAAGTGCTCAAATGGGAGGTCATTCTACTTATTACATCTCTCCCATCTATCCTTCTTTTGTTATGTCGGTTCCTATGAAAAAATTTCCCATGGCAGATCTATATCTATCCTCTAGTGTTTCATCCAGAGGTATTCAGTTTTATAGTATGGGAAACCCCCTTCATGGATTTCCTTCATCTGGGGGAAACATATATCCTCACCCAAGTAACCCTTGTCATGTTGCTTTCTCTTCTCAAGTGGATTCCTTGGTGATTATGCCCTTACAACCCTTTATGAATCAGTTTGGAGGAGGATATTATCCTGCTAGATAGGTCCATGGTGTATACCAGAACCCTTCCTGGCCCATAATTTCTCAAAAACAGTCTTTTCTGGAACCTTGGTCTCAAATGTCGCAACCAACCATCATTGTCAGTCCAGTCACTACAATTCATACTGGCATTATATCACCAACCTCAACTAGTCATGTTGGAGATAGGTCAACAACCTCTACATGTCATGTTTAAGACCAGCAACCAGCCACTGCATATCATGCTGGGGGCATAACTCTAGTCATTATTAGTCACACTGTGCATACATCACCAACCTATGCTAGTCATGTTGGGGATTTATCACCAACCTCTGCAAGTCATGTTGGAGATCTACTACTAGCCTCTACAAGTCATGTTGGGAGCATGTCACCAACCACTACAAGTCATGATGGGGGCATTCATACGATTGATAAGCCTAGATGTATAATATATAAGCCCATATTCCTTTGTAGGATTTGCAAAGGAGATCACCTTACTCGTTTGTTCCCTGCTACTGATGTGGTACAGAAGCATGGCCCTTCGGGTTTTGAGTCATATTTGGTTTCCAAAAATTCTAATCCTTCTTTGGTTTATACAACGGTCATGTTGACGCAATATGTAGTTGACACCACTCTTATTTTTGGGGGTGATGCATATCTTGACCATGTTGTCTCTCATCCTATTCAACCAACAGTCGTGTCAAAGCAATCTTCGGCCGAAACCATTGTTATTTTGGGGGGTGATGCGTCTCTTGAATTTGTTGTCTTGCATCCTATTCAACCAATGGTTGAAGAAATTTTCATGCAGAAGCAATATTTCGTCAATCCCACTCTTCTCTTGGAGAGTGACAAGTCTAAGGAAGTGACATTGTCGATGAAATCTTCAGTCAATCCCACTCTTCTTTTTAGGGGTGTGTTGGCAGCCAATTCACATTTTTCATTGTCTCATAAGCTGCCTACACCAATGTTTCACAAACATTGATTTTTCGTCGCAATTTTCAAATAAACGACGCTTTTATTCTTTGCACCTTTTTGCACGCCTATCTTCGTTTTGTTTTCAGAACTGTAAGCGTGAAAACTTATTCCTTCAAAGTCACATTAGAATCATTGTTGGAACGGTTGTCATCCTTCTGATTGATATGCCCTTTGCACTTACATTACACTTATCATTACCTAGTTGGCAAATCTTTCGATCTATATTCATTACTCGTGCTTCGATTTATTTTCTGGCTTGGTTTGTAATGCATTTGGATTTGCATTTATTTAACCTTTGGTTTCATAAGATACATGGGTGTTATGATTAAAACTTTTATACTTTTCTTTCTAATTTAATGCCTATGTTTATGTTTTCATAATTATCAATGTTTTGATTATATGAAAACCCATTTGTACATTGGTTAAGCTATGAATGTGAGCTGTCACAATACATCGGCGCATGGTCAACATTTCATATTTGTTTCAAATTAAGCGTTGATGGTTTAAAACTATGGCATAAAACTTGTCATTTGTTTCATAAGTTAGCCAAGCAACATGATTTTCGAACCATGCTGATTGCACAACTTGATTCTATTGATTTTGTAAGTTATTGAGCATTTGGGTTTAAACTTTTTATGACTTGCCTCATCTTTTATTCTACATGGTGTTATGATTTATTTGGTTTTTATATATATAAAGTAATCCTTATGTTAAATCTTTTTATAACTTTGGCTTGTCGATTATATGAATTCGGTTTGGCACTTTGGTTGAATGATGATTGATACATGGGCGCATATACAATTTTAGTGTTAACCTATACGATAATTTTTTGAACACTATGATAGTGCTGGCATGTATTGGCTGGTTGTACACATGAATTAATAGATAATCCATCATTACAATTTGAATAGCCATATCGGCGGTTGTACTGCGATCACTATTGCTCTGCATGGATTTATTGCCTTCTACCACCCTCGCACACTTTGCATTGATGTTTGCTTCCTTTCCAGGGTTACCTCTGTTAATTTTTGGGAAAATCTCTAAACCTACTATGTTCAAGCCCTTGTCCCTTAGCCCAGCTCTCGGTGTGTTATCTCCTAGCTCCTAAAGGGCGTATTGAACCCTCATGATTTTCAAAGTTGATTGTGGTTTCATTTTGCCAGAGAGAACTGCCCCGAATTTTCTCCCAGAGTCACGTTTTTGCGTGAGCGATTCTGGGCAAACGGATTCGAATCATATCGAACGGTTGAAAACCCAGAACCGTTTTCAGCCCTTTTATCCTCATTGTGGACGATTTCCTCAGAAATTGAGTGTCTATAGAGATCTAGCTCTCATTTTCCAGGTCAATTTTTCAATGGCGGGAACATGCATTCTGAGTCTGTATGCATTTCCTGAGATCTGTTCTTCAAAACTCCCTCTCACCCAACAAGCCATCTCATCACTCCACAGGTATGTTTGATATCAATCATTTTTTGTAAATAATTGAGCTTTATATAATGAATTCGAATTCAGTTTTGAATATTTCTGTTTCCAGCGTGGATTTGGCTTTGATTCGATAGATCATCGAATAGATATGATTGTTCAAAATTAGCTCGATGTTCTGTTAGTAATACAAGCTGTTAATATTTTAAAATAGTCTGTTGATTGGTATCCCGAATTTTGAGTACAGTCAATGGTATAATTCGAATTGGTTATGATATGAGTATTATTGATGAATCGGTTAACTGTTTCAATTTCATTCGACCAAATTTTATACTTTCCTGTTGATACATAACCGAATCACAACTGATTTGATTCTCATTGATTGCAACTTATTCGAATTGGATTCTAGTTAAGGTTACGATGTTGTTTCTATTATTAACTCCGTGAAAATTGATTTGGATTATTGCTCGATTCATGAATCTGTAGATTTTATCATGCTTCTGTCCATTGACTGTGTAAAGATTCTTGAGTTGATATGATTTTATCCGATTACAATGGAGGCTGTTACACATTGTGATTTTAATTAAAGGTTATCAATTCGTTACTATGACTAGTCGATGACAGTTATGACCATATCTATGAACTGTTGGAAATTAAGCATGCAAAGTCTATGACTAGATTTATGGATAGAGTTCTGCCTGTTTTATCGTGACCATTTTTGGCTATTTGATTAAAATGATTTGGATCCTGTGCAAACCGATAATGATTGTTTTATCTCATATGATTTTGTTCACCATTAATTGTATTCATGAAACAGTCTTGTTAAGATTTGGTTTGATTTTATGACAATTGGGAAAACAGAGCATTCCCACTCTGTCCCAATTGTATTCTATTCGA
>JASDQU010588435.1:20689-31906 GCA_032191745.1 Picea mariana
TAGGCCTTGAGAGCTTCTTTTGTAGCTATTAGATAAAACAAGGTCCTCATCTAGCCATAAAGGATTATGGCTAGAGTCATCACTTAAAAGAGTAGCTTTTTTAGTTGCAGTCCTAACATTAAAGTCTCCTAGTAGGAGGATATTACCTTCATTTTTCAAATTATAAATATCTTGTTCTAAATTATTATAGGGACAATTTTTATCTAGATTATTATTCTTATAAAATGTAGAATTAATAGGGGCAAAATAACAAATTGCTATATACAATTTTTATCTATATTGTTGTTGAAAACAATTGCATAAAATTTTTGCATTTTTGTGTTTGACAGTGAAAGAAAGAAAAGTCTTCTCCTT
Organism: Picea mariana; assembly: GCA_032191745.1. NCBI lineage: Eukaryota > Viridiplantae > Streptophyta > Pinopsida > Pinales > Pinaceae > Picea > Picea mariana. Next base: position 21,044 of record JASDQU010588435.1, read on the forward strand.
CCCGTAAACAAAAGTTCATAGAAAGAAACATTTTCTTATCATTCTTTTTCTTTTTTGGGATTCAAGTCGTAACATAATTAGTTTCACTCTCATTCACCTCTGAGTAAAGAACAGCCACTAAAATCAACGCTAATTAAAATCGATCTAGAAACTTTTTCTTTTTAGATTCTTCCACCAACATTAGACTAGGATTAGCACTTTGGATTATGCTGTAAGTATAACTCTCCAAAGGGGTTATGCACGAGGTCGCATTGAGAGCCACGAAGATTATCCCTCTGAGGTTTAGCTGTTCATAGTAGTAAGATAATATTTTGGGGGTTCTTCTTGAGGTCCAACTGTATTCATTTGGTCTCAGTGCTTTGTGAATTTTGAATCCATTCGGGGTCCTCTGGAGTTCTACCGGTACACTTGTCCTGAGTTCTCTTGGATAATTTCAAACTTGTTATCCTTCCCATACATTCGGACTGGACTGCCGACTGTACCTTCCCAAAGGCTGACTATGAGTTGGTGTCCTTAGTAGCCATAATGTTTAGGGTCCTCACACAAGGTGATGTTGAAGGGAAGTGTTCGTTGTACCTGGAACATACGTTGGCCAAACTCACTTGGGCTCCTTGGAGTGTAAATACATGATTTTTGTGTGGATGCTTGCACCAAGGCATAAATCGATTAAGAAAGTCTCCAATTTAAATCTTCCACCCACTCATATCCTATCCCCTTCTCAATTTGATCACGCGATGTTGGATTTCATCACCAACTAGTACGGTTTCAGTTTTCTCCTCTTTTTCTTTAGCGAACTTTTCAATTGGTTCCCATGAAGAAATGTACTGTGGGGAAGATACTTCTTGATTTGTAACCGACTCTTCATGCTCAACTTGGATAGGAGAAGTAGCTTTAGATTTTTTTCTAGACTTATTTCTGAGCATTTTGAATATTTTTCTTCCTTTTCTCTTGTTCATAAAATCGACTAAACTAATGGAATCATCGTTCTTTTTGGTAACAGGTGGTTCACACTCAGATGCAAGAGAGGAAACTATGGTTTTATTGAAAGCTTTGGAAGAAACCTGAGGTGCTTCACCGAAAACACATGATTCTAGATTAATGCTAAAGATTACAGCTGGACTGCGAGAAACCCTTGCGGTGTTTTGTTGAGGAGTAGAAACTTGAGGGTAAGCCAAGACAATATCTTCTACAAGATTTGGAATTTCAATTTCAAAGAAGCGAGACTGTAAATTTGCCTCAGAATTCTCCTAAAAATGATTTCTTTTCACAAACTTTCCCAAGAATCGCCATTGTGTTATAACTGAAATTCAATCGGAATTTTCACTAAACCGTGATGAAAGACATTTCTTTCTCAACTGAGATTCTTTCTCTGATAAAAAAGTGCCATCTTAGACAACATTTTAAGCAATAAAACCAACATGTTGAATTCATAATCCATGAAGACCATTAAAAGTCAAAAGTGATAAATAAAGAAAAGGCTAAATCTTCCTTCACATGTGATAAAACCCTTAATAACTCCTAACAAAAAGTGTCATTTTTCCTTAATTGAAGATATGGGAATACCTTTGCAATCGTACTTGCATTCAAGAGAAACCAGGATTTCAGACCAAGGAATCTCTTTCACCCTTTTGGTCTTAGACTAAAATTCCCCTTTTAATTTAAATTTAGTCACTCTAGCTATTAATTATTCATCAATTTGTAATTGCATATCCCCAATTTTAGCATGCTCACCATTGAAACTTCGTGCAAAAGCTTTGGTGACATGCACATTGTATCCATTGAACATGCGCATAAATTTTAACCAACCAACTCTCTCAAAAGTCAGAAAATACTCTTCCTGAGATTCAATAAGATCGACATCGGGTTCAACTTTGGAAATCATTCCCATTTTAACAGTTTGTCACACTGCAGTTCAGAAAACCCGCATAAAAACCTAACAGACTCTCGCTTACAGGTAAATGTAAACAAATATTCAATACTTGAGTACAAATCTTATTTTGAGGAAGAAGCACCATAAACAAGAATTGACCTGAGGTAATAATTCACGAATACGGTGATACATATCAAAACTACACGTGGAGGAGAATCGATGAATTTCAGGAAAGGAGGATTGTTCATATGCAGTTTGAAAGGACCCCGATTTATATTTCCATTAAATTCATTTTAACTTATGATGACGAGATCAGGCCTGACATACCACAATAAAATATTAAATATCTATTACGGATTGTGGGTATCATGGTAATACACAATTATGACATGATAAGTAGGATTTCTTAGATTATGATCAATCATTGTTGGAACATTGGTTTATTGTTCAAATGAAATATGTTAATAAAAATAAAAACCAACAATAAAATAAAAAAGTGTAGTTTTTTAAATATTGTAGCTCGTTGGAATGTTATTCAAGGCGTGTAAAAAATCATAAAGAATATGTGAATTAGAAACATTTGAAAGCCAAAATATTTGATCAAAAACTTTATTAAATGAGAAATATCCCAACAAAAAAATGTCATTAATAATTGAATGAAAGCTTAAATAAGTTGGGAGTATTGACAAAACTATCAAAATTGAAAATATTGTTTTAAGTAAAAAAAAATATTATTTTTTCAAAATTGAAAAAGGAAGAGTCCCAAATTTATTTATAACTAAAAAATTTGGGAGGTTGTTGTCCTCTACAACACCTACGAAGTGGCTAGCTCGCCTATCACCCTCAATGCTTCTTCTTGCAATGGTCCTAAGCGTTGTTGGAGGGTCATCTGTTGATCTCACATTCTTTCAACTTCCACGTATGATGACCTTTGTGCCAATATGGTCGTCATTTGTCCAGCCGGTGGAAGGGTGTTTATTCTTTCTGAATTTTTATGCACCTTTTTCTGTGCATTCCTTAATTTTTCTTCCATGGCTTTCATCTATGGATCTTCTACCAGGTCTTTCCATATTTGTGTTCTTTCCTCAACGAGTTTTGCACATTCTTCCTTCACTTTATTAATGTTTGTTGCAACTGCCAATGTCATTCTCTCTTTTACTTCTCTTTCCTATGGTGGTATTCCTAGTGTATTGTGCATCTAGAAGTCCTCGATTCTCGTGCAGAAGCTTTGATGACTTCGCTAATTTTCAAAACATTCTCCTCCATAGTAGCCTCTACTACTATCGGTACCTCCGAAATTTCTTTGTACAACCTCTGGATGGATGCTTGTGTCTTCTGAGCCATTATCTCGGCTTCATCCTTTTCTTTTAGAGCTCTCTGGTCCCTTTCCTCGACCTCATTATTTTCCTTCATTGTTGTTTCTATTGTTCCTTCAACTTCACTCTTTTTCTATATAGAAACAATGTACTATTGTTGCAATTGATCCCTTTCATCCATCACTTTGGTCATTTCCCAACTTGCTTCATCTGCATGGAGCCTAATATTATGAAAAATGCATATTTCCAAGATTTGTAATATGTGTATGGGAATCCGTGACAATAATGTGTTCAATTGGATCAGTTTCTTCATCTATTATTGTAGTTCAAGCATTGGTAACTTTACTGCATCTATCTTGATTTGTAATGTTCTTCACCTTGTTGCTATCTCAGTCAGAGGTAGATTGGAAGTTTGTGCTTCCTCTACCGAACTTGTGCTCGGTTGTCCACCCGATCTATGCTCTGGTGTTATTTTGGATGCTTCCAAGAGATTTTTTAATGCTACCAACTGATCCTACACCTTCTAGTGGTGATTTCTTATTTCATCTCCACCTCCTTAAATAATTCCTCTGCGGCATCCCATACTTGGTAATTGATTTAGTCCATGTCATCATTGGTTAGACTATATACTGGGGGTACCTTGTCATCTTTGGTTTTCTTATGCGCACCTCCTACTAGATCCTTTCCCTTATATTTTTGTTTTACTCATGTTTTGGGGACTAGGGACTGCACTTATCCTACTGATGGTTGTGCCCCTCTCCTAGTTATTTGTTATCCTTGTCCCATTCTTATTCATTTCTCTGGAGCCTCGTTTGTTTTGATGGGATTTTCCACTTGGATTCCCAATCATTACTGATCAGGCATACATCATATGTTTTCAACCTGTAGTTGATTGGCAACCATTGGTGTGTAGGGTCCTTTTTTTCTTTCGCGTACATATGGTGTATGTATACCTTAAATCATAAGTGTCTCGATAGGTTTTTACTATCTCAGAAGTTATGCATGGTGTATGTGTGATGATGTACCGGATCGCGTCAAAGTATACATAAAATGCAACATTGTTGTCCATTTACCTCCTTTTTTTGGGTGTATGCCATAAGTTGGCATACCCCATAGCTACAATGCCTTTACCAGCTATTCTCATATGTTGGTAATAACCTAGTTCTTGTCATCATACCAGTGCAATCAAAATAACAAGACAAACATAATAATATTATATACCCTTTTCCTGGGCCTCTATACAGTTTGTCAAAAATTGGTTCACCAAGAAGGTGCCCCAATTCATTTGGACCCCTTCTGCGCAATTTACTGTGGATGTAATTAATGTGGCTGGTGTTTCATCCTTGCGGCACTTCCGCAAAAATTTGTAGGCTATCACCTACATTGCAAACCAGACCCCATCATTGTTGATGTTCACAACATCCAACCCCCTATTTTCCTTGAAGGTATGAAACTTATCCTTCATGGCTTCTGATTGCACTTTCTCCCTTTCTTTCTTGAAAAATATGGCTAGATCCTCTCCTACTTTTGGTAACCTTATGATTCACACAATTAATTTGGTATCAGTCGATACTGGTGGGGTAAGCCACAATGTTCCTCCATGGACGCAACTTAGTAATAACTTGACATAGGAATTTATTTCCAAGCTACATCCAAAATGGGGAATCTTCATTAGGTTTAGTATCCCTAACTTGTCCAGTCTTGTTTCCCACATCTTTGGTTCCAACAATATTTCTCCTATGCCTAGTATTCTCTTGGTGCACAAGTAGTTTTCCTTGGTTAGCTTGGGAAACTTCTACTCATCTGTGATATCATGATATAAAAATTTTAGGGCGGAAATATTTTTGAGCTTGTCCCCTTCAATACTTACACCAAGTGGAACTGATGGTGTGGCCAGTGGGTATTTTCCATCTGCTGGTACTTTGAATTGAGGCACGTTGTATTTTCTGGGTGGTATATACTCTTTGTGAAAATTTTCTTGGGAAGATGAAGATTCAGGTATTTCCTCGACCACCGGTGCAATTGATGGGATTTTTTATTTCTTTTGTGCCACTGCTGATGACAATCCAACCTTCGGCGGGGCCATTGTTTTGTGTGATAGGTTTATTTATTTTTTGTGTGTGTGTTCTAGTGCAACTTTAATTCACCTTTGAGTCGACTCTGGTTCGCTTTGGTTCACTATGGTTTTCTTTCACTTGCATACATCTCAGAAACACAATAAGTCACACTTGGAAACCCTCAACTTCTTTTGTGCCTCCTTTCCAATTGTTCATGTCTCTTCACACCTTAACTAACTTATCCAATCCACCAACAGGGTTGCTGAATGGTTAAATAAATGCAACTTTATTACCAAATCTTTCGTGTGAGTTTTTCCTCTTACTTCCAATCTGTTGTGATTTCCAATGAATTTTACCATTTAATATTATACGACATCTTTATGACCTATTATTTCCACTTTGTAATCATTGTTTCTTTACTTTAATTCCTTTAACAGTATTTTCAGTACTAGATTGTGTAATTGTTCTTGCTTTCGTATTTGTTTGCTTCGCGGTCTTTTGCTTCTGTTTGTTGTTTTCTTAAGTGGGGTAGTTCCATCTCGATAGTGAGAAAATCATCCTTTCTTCACTATTTCTTATGCCTTTGTATGTTGTAATATTTTTCTTTTTCTATATCTACTTTTTATTTGATTTCTTTCTTTTTCTACTTTTTATATGTTTTTTTGTGTTTTACCTTCCTACTATAGTACAGTTACTATGATACATGTAGTTTGGCACAACTCATATTACTTTGTAGACTGTTGGTCATCTCTATAGAGCTTCAGCCGACTCCCATTCAACATTCCTCCAAGGATCTCTCTATTCAAGGTTTCCAACTGTGCAACACCTTCCTTTGTCACATGTTGAATCACATAGGGTCCTAACCAGTGCATTATGAACTTCCCTAGATGTTGCATAAACTTACTGTCATAGAGTAATACTAAGCCTCCCACTTGAAAATTATTATTTTTAATGTGTTGATCATGCCATGCCTTCTCTCTTTCTTTCTAAACCTGTTGATGGAATCCTTCAACAAACCGATCTTTCTCAAGTTGTACCAATTGTGACAAAGATCAGTGATCACTACAATGCCCAATCTAGGTAGTTTAAACTCCATTGGAATCACTTCTTATTTCCCATAGACCAACCTGAAAGGTGTCTTCTCTGTTAAATTTTTCTTGTAGTCCTGTAGGCCCATAAAACTGTAGGAACTCTTAAGTCCCATTCATCTCTCCCTACATTGAAAATATTTTTCAAAGAATTATTTAGGATTTTATTGAAAGCTTCCACAGTCCCATTGGCCTGAGGATGATACATAGTACTCTTCTAATGATGAATTTGAAATTACTCAGTCAATGTTGCCATTTTTTTATTCATGAAGTGTATTCCTTGATCACTAAGTAATATGCGTGGGCATCCAAATCATGTGACTAGATTCTCAAACATAAATCACACATAAGTATTCACGGTGCGGTCTATGAATGGTATTGATTCTTCCCATCTTGTCAAATACTCCATCGTGGTGATTATGTACCTTTCCCCTTGTTAGCACTCTCTAAATTTGTTTAGTTGATAAAAAAAATGACAGAGGTAACCTACAAAACAACTTTAGAGCTGGGTACTAGCCTGCTCAACGTAGAGAGGGCTCTCTCCTGTCACTTGGTCTTTAACATATGAGTTTTATTTAACAATCAATGGCTAGGTTTTGTTGATTTGAAGGGTTTTTTATCATTTTGCTGGAAAGGAGAGGAGGGACACCTGGGGCTATGGAGTCAAACTTATGAAAGAAAATGGAAGAAATGACTGGTTGATTGAACTCTCTAGAGGATAAAGGCTAAATGAAGCAATGAATCTAATTTATATATTTTAATTTGCAGAGTGTAAGAAAAAAGGAAAAACACATAACTCCGTCAGAGAATTAAAATAAAATGAATTCTGACTTAGTTAGGAAGAACTTAACAAAGTTTAAATTGCTTTAGCCAAGGGCATCACAAGATGAATTATGGGCCTTTAACTATCCAATTTAAATACAAGACAATGAAAATGGAATTTAAGAACAAAAGAAATACATACGAAGAAATAAGACGAAACTCAGGCCACCACCATTAGAATATTTTCATGGAAATTTCATGACATCTGCATGTGCATTCTATTCAGCTTCATAAAATTATATTCAAGTTCTGAATAGCTAGAATTGTTCCCTTGCATTTCTTCCAACCTTTAATACATTTGAAACTCCTAATATTTATATAATCTCAGTTTCTTCGGTTTGAAACCAGTTACAATGATAAGGAAGAAACATTTTTGTTTATGAAACCGATTACAATGATAAGCAATAAATCATTTCGAGATATGGATTCTAGTTCCCTAGCATTTCAGTCCCTTTCTTCGCCACTTATTCTTCTACTGAGTCTATGATGGGATCCATGGTCGTGATGAAAATACTTGAAAACGAGCGGAAATGGTGCGCATTTGGTGTACTGTTGAGCTTTCTATTTTGCGGGGGTGCGGCGAAGTGGTTTTGAAGTGACCCCCCCTTCATCCCGCAATGCACCTGGTGATGCCACATACCTTGAGAGAAAACCGTGGTTTAAATTTCGGGACCGCTCTTCAAAATTAAACCCTGTGCAACTTCACCTCCTGCAATCGCTCTCGAACCTTGATCTTGTTACAATTTGTGATCCAGTTAATCTTGCTATTTTATCACTACGATGAAGTTTATCTGTCTGCCAAATCCAGAATCCTTTTAACAAAGTTTAGAGATGGTGCTAATTTTGGCTTTCGGGAGCTTTGAATGCTGAGTAGGAATACCTCTTGGAGGATGATCTCTCGAATCTGACATGGTGCTCTGACTTCATTATGTTGACGTGTGATGAAAATAAGGGTGACACATGTCACATGGAAATGGAGGAATGACGCAGCCAAATGACCATAAATTAGTGCCACATGTCATGGCTGATGGTTTCCACGTGCTTCGACATTTCAGGCTTGGGGACTTCGAATTGTGGAGCATGAAGTTCTCCTAGAGGAAGATCTCTTGAATCTAACATGGTGCCCTAACATTGTTATTATGATGTGTCATGGAAAGAAGGGTGACATGTGTCATGTGTAAATGGAGGAATGATGCAACCAAATGACCAGAAATGAGTGCCACGTGTCATGGTTGATGGTTTCCATGTGCTTCGACATTTCAGGATTTGGGACTTCAGATTGTGGAGCATGAAGTTCTCCCAGAGGATGATCTCTTGAATTTGACGTGGTAGTCTCTGGTTACTTCTGGACTTGATGTTAAACCCCACGTGATTTCAACACTCTGAATGCATAAAACTGTCAATCTGTGTGGCCTGCTAGATCTCCACAATTGTAATTTTAATCTATTTGATCCTACAATTTTAGCCCAAAATTGATAGCCTTTCCAATTGTTTCTTTTTCCCGCAGAAGCTAATTGTGCATACAAGGAATTGGTGGACCTAGATGTCTCTTGCGCACAGGAAAATCTTGGTGGGCCTGATGTATGCTCTATTAGTGGCAAACAAGATGACAAGTAATTCAAACTGAATCACGATATGTGTTTATCCTTAAAAAAAAATAGAAAAACTCTTCACAAAGAACCAATCAAGCAAGACAACAAGAAAAACCAAGTTATTAAACAGATGGGAAAATGACTTTATCAACTTTAAGAGGAAATATTTCATGAAAGTATAAGGAAATGAGATGGGAGAGGCAGGGGTGCAGACCTAAGTTAGAACAGATGAGACAAAAGAATTTAGATAAGAATTAGGGCTAGATATAGGTTTAGGATATTTTCCAATTTTGACTCATGGAGGACATGACTATTTTTGATGATTAGTCGAGTGAAGGATTTAGGTGATGGGAACCTGAGGGAGATGGTGAAAATGTTTTAAAATATGAGTGGAAAGGTATCACAAGGACAAGATGTTTTGGAAAAATTAATACAAATTAGCATGTGAAACATTGGCTTCAACGGGGATGCTATCCTCCTAGTGAGGTAGCAAAGAACTTGTAGACCTGGTGCCTGATCCATTGGAATGATCCAAAAACATGTGTGTACCCTGCTCTGACTTGTCACCAGTGTCCATCGAAAACCCAAGTCTATACACTGCTCTCAACTAAAAACTGAACGTTAAATACACTACTACAATTTGAATGTACACACTGCTGAAAACCCAGATTGAAAACGAATTGACCAACAAGTTTATTTGCACACTCAAATTATACTCAGCATAAACTTAAGGCCTTCGCCTTGGGCTTCATTTTTATTCTAATTTGATTTCAAATGCTACAACTGAAAAACAAAAATGGTTATATACAATGAAATGGAAAGGGTGAAAATTTCTTTAGGCGAGATAATGCTTGAGAAACCTGCCATTTACAGGTCCTCCACCAATGAGATCTCCATTATGTTCATGTAGCGGATAGACATTATTTCCATGGTATGCCAAAATTTTGAAAGGTCCAAGCCACAGATGGTCAAATTTCCCATGCTTTCCTCTATCTTCATTTCTGGCATACCATTTCAACACAAAATCCCCCACTTTGAAATCATCTTCCTTAGTATGCCTGTCAAAAGCCTTTTTAATGCTATCTTGGTGTAGTTGAGAGTTGTTGAAATATTTCTCTCTTGTTTGTTGGACATTGATTAGTTCATTTGTCCTCCTTTGAGTGGCATCTGTTTCAACATGTTGCTCTTGTAACAATCTCATCACTGGAAATCCTAATGAAGTAGGAAAAATTGCTTCTGTGCCATACACAATATGGAAGGGTGAAGTGGCAATAGAAATTTTGGAAGTGATCCTATCATTGCATAGCACATCTTCTTGTGCCATGCCTTTTTTTTTTTAATCTTGCAACAACTTTTTGATAATTCTGGTCAAACTCTTATTGGATGACTCAACCAACCCATTACCTTGAGGGTAATAAGTTGTGGAATGGCCAAGAGCTATATTGTAATCACTACAAAATTTTTCTATATTTTTGGATTTAAATGTTGTTGCATTGTCTGTAATGATTTTGATTGGACAACCAAACCTATACAAAATATTGTTTTCCAAAAACTGAATGATAACAATATATGTGGCTTGCCTTGTGGGAACTGCTTCAATCCACTTGGTGAAGTAATATGTGGCTGCCAATATCCACTTGTGCCAAGATAAGGACTGTGAATGAATTTATCCTATGAAATCAAGGCCCCATTTTCTAAAAGGTGCCTCAATGGAGATAGGATTCAAGGGAAAAAGGTTGCATTTTTCTCTTCCCATAAAAAAATTGGCATTCATGACAACTTGAAAATTCTTTGTAAACATCCGAAAAAATGTTGGGCCAATAGAAACTTGCCCTCAATATTTTGTGCACAATGGTTTTCCAATAATGGTGCCCTCCACAATCACCTTTATGAAATTCTCTGGTGGTTTTTTCTACTTCTTCCTCCAACAAACAACTCAACAAGATTCCTCCTAGATCCTTCCAATATAGAGATTGATTTAAAATACAAAACTTTGTTTCTTTTAGCTTCAAAAACTTGTCATTGGTTTTTCTCAATTCAGGAGGAGCCTGCAAATTTCTCAACACATAAATAATGTCAGCATACCATGGGGAGTCAAGGAATTTTTGGGATACCTAA
>JASDQU010588435.1:31956-50888 GCA_032191745.1 Picea mariana
GCCTTATTCCAAAATTCATCTTTGTTAGCCTCTTCAAAACTGTTTGGTTCAATTGTAGATGAGAGTGTTAGGTGTGTTTGTTCTAGTGAACATATTCTTCTTCTAGTCTCAACTCTTGCATCTTTGTTTCCGATAATCTGATATGAAGGATGATTCTTCTGTACCTGTTTGATAGGTGTCTTTGGAGGCACTTATTGAACTTTCTCTTCTACTTCTGTCTGATCCTCTTCATCTTCCCCTTCTACTTCTTCTTCATCTTCTACTTCTTCTTCATAAAGTTGTTTCATTGATTCATTTTCTTCTTCCTTTAATTCTCATCCACTTGTTTCATCAGTTGTTACATTGATGCTTTCCACAACTTTGTTCAACCTCAGATTGTAACACTTGTATGCTTTCCTTGTACTCGAGTAACCAACAATTACTCCTTTGTCCACACGAGAGTCAAACTTTCCCATTCTGCCATCTTCTCTTTTGATGTACCATTTGCTTCCAAATACTCTGAAGTGCTTCATATTTGTTGGTCTTCCTTTTCATAGCTCGTAGGGAGTTTTGGCAGTGTTGTTTATGTGCATTAATCTGTTTTGAATGTGAATCGTTGTATGCACTGCATATGTCCAAAAGATATCTATCAATTTGGAATCCATTAACATTGTTTGAGCCATTTCATGTATTGTCTTGTTCTTTCTTTCAACAACTCCATTTTGTTGAGGTGTCCTAGCAACAAAGAATTTCTTTTTTATTCCATGCCTTCTGCAGTAGTCCATAAATTTCTTTGAAGTGAACTCTCCTCCATTATTAGATCTCAAACATTTTATTTTTGAATCCATTTCATTTTCAACCATTTCCTTGTAGACCGTGAAGTTTTCAAAAGCTTCTGACTTATTCCTTAGAAAGAAAACTGTAGTCATTCTTGTATAATCATCAACTAATAACATAAATTATTTATCACCTTTTAAACCCTTTGTTTTAGTTGGTCCAACTAGATCAATATGTACAATTTCCAGTGGTCTTGTCGTTGAATATTGTTTTGATTTAAACCTGGTCTTTGTTTGCTTTCCTTGTTGACAATGCTCGCATAAAGTGTTGTTTGGTTTCATAATCTGGGGAATTTCTCTAACTACTTCCTTTTTTATGACTTTGACAAGGTTATCAAAGTGTATGTGACCCATTCTTCTGTGCCATATCCAAATTTCATATTCCTTTCCTAGGCAACACTTTTTATTTCTAATTTCACTTAGTACATATATGTTGCTTGAAGTTCTTGCAGCTGTTGCAATCGATTTTCCTGAACATTCTTTTCTTATCTTGCACTTTTGTGAATCGAAAGTAACTTTATGAACTTGGTCACATATTTGACTCACACTTAGAAGATTATGTTTCATATCTTCTACTAGTAGAACATTTTCTGCCTTGGTATTCTTGTTTTCAATTCTAATTGTTCCTTTTCCAATGAGTTTAGTTGAATCATCATTTTCGAAGGAGACTGATCCATCTCTTTCATTTCTTAATGTAAGAAACTTGTCTTTATCACCTTTCATGTTTTTTAACAACCAATATCAACATACCAACCATGTTTCTTCTGCTTAGATTGTAGAGAGAGTGTGCATTCTTCATTGCTATACTGATTCTAATTTCTTATCCATGTTCTCTTCTGAGGTTCCTGTCTGTGACTGTTGTTGTTATGTTGTGGTTCTCTAGGAGGAACTGTCATTCTGCAATCTTTGGCCATGCGTCCAAAGTTGTTACACTTGTAGCATTCCACTTCAGTGCTCAATGATTCAAACCTGTTGTAACTTCTTCTTTGTGTTTCACTAGGCCTTCTTGGATAACCCTTTTGTGTGTGACTTTCAAAGTTGTTTATGTTTTTGTTGTTAGCTCTGCAATTCATAGATTTATGTTTGTTAGCACTCTGTAAATTTTTTTGGTTGATAAAAAAAATGACAAAGGTAACCTACAAACCAACTTTAGAGCTTGGTACTAGCTTGCTTAGCTCATAGAGGGCCCTCTCCTGCCACTTGGTCTTTAATAAATGAGTTTTCTTTAACAATTCAATGGCTAGGTTTTGTTGTTTTGAAATGTATTTTTATAATTTTGCTATCAAGGAAGAGAAGGGACACTTATAAGGGCTATGGAGTCAAACTTATGAAAATAAATGGAAGCACTTTCTGGTCAGTAAAACTCTCCAAAGGATAAAGGCTAAATGAGGCGATAAATCTGAGTTATAAATTGTAAATTTGCAGAGTGTGGGAAGAAAATAAAAACATATAAATGCATCAGAGCATTAACTAAATGAATTCTAAATTAGTTAGGAAGAAATTAACATATTTTAAATTGCTCCAGCCGAGAGCATCAAAAGATGAATTCGAGGCCTTTGACTATCCAATTTAAACAAAGACAATAAAAATGAAATCATAAATACAAGAAATACATACAAAGAGAGAATACAAAACTCAGATCACCACCATTAGAATCTCTCATGGAAAATTCAAGACTTATGCATGTGTATTCTATTCAACTTCAGAAAATTATAATTCAAGTTCTAAATATCTAAAATCGTGCCCTTGTACTTCTGCCAACCCTTAATACATTTGGAACTCCTAATATTTATACAATATGAGTTCCTTCGGTTTGAAACCGATTACAATGATTGAAATGAAACATTTCAGTTTCTGAAACTGATTACAATAATTACAAATGAGAGTTTTGGTTGAAACCAATTACAATAATTAGCAAGAAAAGGTTTCATGATCCGTCTTCTGACTCCTCTAATGCTTCAGTCTCATTCTTTGTCACTTTTTCTACTTTGATCCTCTACCTGATCTTCCCTCTTCAGTGACATATGGACATCATCTATTGGACCCTGGAAAAATGCACTTTATCTTACCCAGTCGTACTATCTCCTTCCATTTCAAGTAAGAAGGGATATCATAATCTATCATTTCTTTGATCAGGATTTTCAGGTCAATGCAGGAAGCATATGTCATGATTGGTAGTCCAATTTTCACTGCTTTGACCTGATTGAGAATCTCAAAGTTAGTAATCAGATGTTCAACTAGTGTATCTCCTTTCATATTTCCCTCTAGGGCTTCGAACTTGGAGTGATCAATTATGCACTGAGTCAAGCGAGCATTGTATTCTTCCTGATCATATAATTTTCCTTTTCCATCCCAAAATGGTGGAAGGCCTTTGATAAACAACTCTTTAAACAAATCCGTGAACTCGTGCACACTTTTCTCCATCTTTGTTTCCTTGGTTTGGACTGATTTCAATAGTTTATGCTTAGCAATAACCCTCTTGGCCCAGATAATCAATGTAGTTCTGTCTTTAACTCCATTAGTGTAAAGTTCTACAATATGAATGGAGTTGATCATATTTATGGAGTTTTGGGCCCATTCTAATGGATTATTTGATAAAGTTTCATTTACAACGGTGCACCTGCTTCTGGCTGTAATGGCTATGTTGTCTTTATCATTGATGAAATTCAAATACACTTTGAACTTGGCAGCTTCAACAACTATAGAGTCCCAGATGATATGATTGCCCCCCTGCAACAGGCCTTTGCCTCTTAATCTCATCTTCAACTTATCTATCTTCTCCTGAAATACTTCATTCTCCTTTTGAAATTGAGCCATTCTTTCATCCTTTGCCTACATCTCCTGCTTCAATTTCTCTATGCTTCCTTTCAGCCCCTTGATTTATTCTTCTTTCAAGCTAACTTGTGACATAGCCTGGAAAAGTCGTTCAGTGTTTGGCCCAGCTTCTACAATAGGAGGTACAACTACATCCATGTTCATAAATTCTATATGCTCTTGTGACCACTTCACCTTTTCTCTTTCTAGCTACAATGCCCTAGCCTTGCATTCCAATACCTCTTGATGAAGTGTTTCATTTTCATGTTCTAGAGCAACCAATTTTGTTGTATGTGGATGCTCTGTAGCAGACATTTTCAATTTCTTCTTCAAGCTTTGAATTGATTTGTCCTTTTCATACAATGAGGATTTCACCCCTTGGGGGCCTTCAGATTCCAGCCTCTTGACCTGAGTTTGCCAAGATCTACTAGATGCTTTTTCTTGCCTCAACTTCCCTTCCAATTTCATTGCATAAGATGACACCTTTGAATTCTTCAATATTAAACTCAAGTAATCAGAATACAACATATCACTAGTATTCTTATGGAATTTGACCTTGTTTGGAGCACTAATGTTGTCATACCTTATATTGATCTCAAAGACTTTGTCTTCATCTGCAAATGAAATGTTAAAGGTCCTCTTCTCGACATCCCTTACTGTGAAAAGAGAAGATTTATGCTGAGAAATATTTTCCACTTCAGGGACTAAATCCCTCATCTCACATAGAGGTATGTTTCCCTTCTTAGCATAATGTTTTTCCAAATCTTCTTTAGATTGATAATTTTTCCTAGATGTTTTATCAAATATGTGTTTCTTGCTGCTAAAGGTTCTTGAGTTGCGTTCACTTTGGATCTTGCTTTCCTTTCCAACCTCTATAGTGTTAGTGCCACTTTCCACCATATCTAGATTCAATTGTTCTCTAGGCTCTTCCTCCTCTAAATACACTATCTGTGGAGATTGTGTAATCTTCATCTTATTAGGAGCAGTCTGTTGATCACTGGTGCCCATGGCCTCTGAACTGCTTCTTTTGTTGTAAACTCTCATCTTAGGAACTTTGACTCTCATTTTCTGAGGAGTTTGTTGTGTTTGACTTTGTTGTAGGGTTTCCTCCACTTGTTGTGTTTGAGTTGGTTGCAATATTGCTTCCATATCAGCACAGACTTCTAGGTTTTCCAGCTTATCAAAACCCTCAACATGTTCATGCTCATAAGGGGCCTGTTTTTTCATCAATCTTCTCTTGGATATGATTTGGTGTGGATCATATATTCTTCTCTGTAGCTATGAAAAAAAAAACTCTTTGAGCTTTGATTGAATCTGAGATAAGCATGATCTAGTTTTGACAATGAAGGGGCTAATGATAAAAGAGAATTTGAGGTTGGAGGCTTTGCGCAATTTCAGGAAATGCTCTATCTCAAATATAATTCTCTGCCCAATGAATTCAAGGGAAAAGACTCTAGGGGTCATAAAAATAGGAAATAGATAGGGGGATCCATGACAACCATAAACCCAGATTACTGTTGAGTGCATGAATAGTACCCAATCCCCCACTTTGTTCTCTACATTTGGTTGTAGATAGCTCCTCGTGTCATCCAAAACTCTAGGTAGGCTGGTGTTGAAAATCAAACTGTAAACTCTGGACATGAATTTGTTGATGAAGATGAGAAATGTAATCCTTTTACATTCAGTTGATACAAATGTTGCTTCCAGAAATTCTCTCTTATTGGTCTCCAAGAAAAACTTCAGCAGATAGGTGTAGTATCTGAAATTCCTTAGAGAGAAAAAATTCACCATCTTCTTATGGATATTATCATCTATGAATTGATCAAAACTGATGCAAACTGACAGAACAGACTCTGACTTAAAAAATGTCAAAAGGAAATCGAGCATGACTTCAACCACATGTTTGTCATTGTCTAGACCTAAAACTTGACTCAAAAGGGAACATACCCATTGGACTTCAATAACCATTATACTCACATTCATTGGCAAAGATAGACTCTCTGAAAAATGTTCTGGTTTGGCAATTGTTAGTAAAAGAAGATCTCGGACTTCTGATGGAATTCTCTGTATACCCTAATTAGATTTTCTTCACTGAAAGGTTCAAACATTGCGGAGAAAGACTTTGGTATACCATAGGAATCCCAAATTGATAGACTCTCTACCCTACACATGACCTCATGCCCTTGTTTATTTACGACGACTCTTTCTTCATGTGAATATTATTCGATGCACCAACCTATAAACTCGGGAAAGGGGAAAGTGATTTCAACAACATAAGGGACTAAGGTGGCCTGGACTGCTTCAAGGAATGATATACACCTTCCTACATTATCGGTCATGTTGCTTCTTGACATAGATATGGGAGAAATGGTGATTTCGGTATCACATACGTCTGAATCTCAGTCAATTAGGGCTTCTTCATTCACCACAGGGTCTTTCTCTGTTACTGTGGTTATAATAGGATCCATGGTTGTGATGAAAAATACCTAGAAATGAGTGGAAATGGCGTGCAATCGATGTACTATTGAGCTACAGTTGAACGAGGGTGGTTGCGCCAAGTTTCAAGCAATCCATTGTTCAAAAAATAATAAAATAACCAAGAAAGTTCCCTTTTATACTTTTCCAAATTTTGGGGGCGTGAGGAAGTGGTTTGGGGAAACCCTCTTTTCACCCCAAAATTCACCTAGTGGCACCACATAGCCCCAAATGAAAACCATGGTTTAGATTTCGTCCCACTTTTCGAATTAACCTCCTCACAGTTTCCCCCCCCCCGAAATCATCCTCGACCGTCGATCTGGAGGGTTCACGATCTGCGACGTATCAGGTTCCATCAGCTTAGAGCCCCTACCAGATTTAGCCTCTTCCTTGGTTTATCAGGCTTCCAACCCAATTTAACATCTCGCTAGGTCCTGAAATCTTGATTTCATACAAAAATTTTAATGGTGACTAATGTGGGCTCGAACTGGGGATGTTATCCTCCCAGAGAGGTAGCAAAGAACAACATACCAAGTGCCTGCCCATTGGGCATTATTCCACTCATACAACTAAATAGATCAACATCTTATTCACAAAATTTCATTCACATAACTCAAATTATACTCATCATAACTTAGGGCCTTTGCTTCAGGCTTCAATTTCTGTTGATTTGATTTTTAATTGCTTCAACTGGAAAAAAAAATGGTTATATACAATGAATGGAAAGGGTGAAAATTCCTTTAAGTGAGATAAGGCTTGAGAAACCTTCTATTCATAGGTCCTCCACCAACGAGATCTCCATTATGTTCCTGTAGCAGATAGGCATTATTTCCATGATATTCCACAATTTTGAAAGGTCCCAGGCACAGATGGTCAAATTTCTCATGATTTCCTTTGTCTTCATTCCTGGCATCCCATTTCAACACCAAATCCCCCACTTTGAAATCATCTTCCTTAGTATGCCTATCAAAGGCCTTTTTAATCCTGTCTTGGTGCATTTGAAAGTTGTTGAAGGCTTTCTCTCTGGTTTTTTGAACATTTATTAGTTCATTTGTCCTCCTTTGAGTGGCATTTGGTTCAGCATCTTGCTCCTATAGAAATATCATCACTAGAAATCCTAATGAAGTAGGATAAACTGCCTCTGTGCCATACACAATTTGGAAGGGTGAAGTGGCAATAGACCTTTTATTAGTGATCTCGTCAGTGCATAGTGCATGGATAAGCTTCTTATGCCAATCCTTTTTTCTATCTTGCAACAATTTTTTGATGATTCTGGTCAAACTTTTATTGGATGACTCAGCCAACCCATTACCTTGAGGGTAATAAGTTGTGGAATGGCCAAGAGTTATATTTTAATCACTGCAAAAATTTTCCATCTTTTTGGAATTAAATGTTTATGCATTGTCTGTAATGATTTTGATTGGACAACCAAACCTAGACAAAGTATTGTTCTCCAAAAACTGAATGATAACACTATTTATGGCTTGTCTGGTGGGGACTACTTCAATCCACTTAGTGAAGTAATATGTGGTTGTCAGTATCCACTTGTGTTGAGCTGAGGACTATGGATGAATTTCTCCTATGAAATCAAGGCCCCGTTGTCTAAAAGGTGCTTCAACAAAAATAGGCTTCAAGGGTAAAGGTTGCAGTTTTCTCTTCCCATAAAAAGTTTGGCATTCATGACAACTTGAAACTTCTTTGTAGACATCAGAAAAAATGCCAGGCCAACAGAACCCAACCCTCAATATCTTGTGCACATTGGTTTTCCAATAATGGTTCCCTCCACAATCACCTTTATGAAACTCTATGATTTTTTTTTCTACTTCTTCCTCCAACAAACAACTCAACAAGATTCCTCCTAGTTCCTTCCAATACAAAGATTGATTTAAAATACAAAACTTTGTTGCCTTTAGCTTCAAAAAAAGGGCCTTGGTTTTTCTCAATTCAGAAGGAGCCTGCAAATTTATCAACACATAAGTAATGTCGGCATACCATGGGGAGTCAAGGAATTTTTGGGATACCTGAGGGACCTTTTCTTCTTCTGAATTCACTGACAAATCAACAATGAAATTAATTCCCAAGAGATCACAAATTGTCTATGCCATCAACTTTGCAAGTCCCTTCTCCTTGATCAACTTTGTAGGTTTGATCTCAAGGTCATACTCCAACAACACAACTATCCACTTGCCCCTTTTCCCTTAGGATCAGGCTGAGTTAAACTGTCCTTCACAAAATTGTTGGGCACATAAGAAATGGTATGAGAATGCAAGATATAAACTCTAAAATCCTTTAGGGACTTGACCAGTGCATATGCCCAATTTCCATGATATCATACTTTAATGGGGAATCCCTCAATGTCCTGATATAGTATGCTATAGGCCTCTCAAAATTTTGTTCATCCTTTTGTAATAAAACACCAACAATGGTGTGCTCTGAGGAAAAATAAAACAATATAAAGTCTTTTGCAAAATTTGGTCTGGCCAACACTGGGGCCTTAGTCAATGCCACTTTAATATCTTCAAAATATTTTTTTTCTTCATGGGTCCACTTTATCTCACTTTCTTTCCTGAGAATGTTAGTGATATGATTTATGATTTCAACCATGTTAGGGATGAATCTTCTCAAAGAATTTACTTTCCCTAGGAAATATTGCACTTCCTTTTTTCTTCTGAGTGTGCCAATTTTTAGGATTCCCTCAACTCTGTTGGGATCTATCTTTATTCCCTCTGAAATAATGTGACCAAACAACTTCCCCTCTTCCATGCCAAAATTAGACTTTTTCGGGTTCAATGAAATGCCAAACTTCCTACACTTTTGAAAATCCCTCCTTAGATGTTTAAGATGTTCTTCATCAGAAACTGAACATACAATGATATCATCTAAGTAAATAACAATAAATTTATCTTTCTCATCATCAAAGGATATATCCATAGCTCTTTGGAAAGTTGCTTCTGCATTCATGAGCCCAAAAGGCATTTTGGCATACATGAAGGTGTCCCATGGTGTTGTAAAGGTTGTATTTTTTTGATCATCTGGGTGTACCATGATTTGATTGTACCAAGAGAAACCATCCAACATTGATATTTTTAGAGAACCAACCACTTTTTGTACAATGTGATCCATCTTAGGCAGTGGGTAATTGTCCTTGAGAGATACCCTATTCAGATTTCTAAAGTGTACATATAATCAAATATCTCCACTCTTCTTTCTGACAGGTACCAAATTTTCCACACACTTAGAAAATCTTAGAGATACTATGATCTTGGCTTCAAACAACTTTTTTATCTCTTTTTCAATTAATGGCATCATCAAAGGGTTAATTCTTCTTAATTTCTCCTTGAAAGGTTTATGATATTCTTTGATTGGAATCACATGTTGAATTACCTTGGTATCATAAACTTTAAGATATTCATAACTCCAGGAGAAAACATCAGGAAATTCATTCATTAAATTGGTATACCTCTGCTTGACCTCTAGACTAAGTGTCTTGGGTAGATTGATGATCTTGGGATCTTCTTGAGTCCCAATGTTGCAATATTCAACATCTCCATCATTTGTAGTAATTTTAGGACTCCTTGCCACATCATTGTTGTCAAAGAGTTTTTCTAATGGGACCAGGCCTTTGGGAATGATGTTATTTTTTAGCTACATTATATCCTTACCAGTAATCTGGTTCTTGAAATAGCCATAATTTTCAAACACATTTGCATCTTCTTCTTCACCACAATATTCCTCATCAATATTCAAATTTACAAATTCACCATCCATCTTAAGGAAACTTTCTATTTGTTTGTCATCTTCAAAAACCTACCAGTACGTAATATTATCAATCATTGTTTCTCTATGCTTGACCTCAATCTCATATCCCTTGTTAGGAAAAATTGGAATTTTGAAAACTGAGGTTGAAGTAGCTAGAGAATCAACAGTATGATTCTAACCTCTTGGAATCGCTAAGAGACTATATTCTGAAAATTCTTCAAGAAGGTCGAACACTATATTCCTATATTCTCTTAATCTAGGATGCTTTGCTTGATATATTCCCTTCACCTGATTTATGATCAACTCAGAATCTCCATGTACAACTATCCTCCTAGCACCAATTTCTTTCAAAGTCTTCAATCCCAATACTAATTCCTCATATTCATCCATATTATTTGTTCACTCAAAAGCAAGCTTGTAAGAATAAAGTTTTGTGGAAAATATAGTGGGGTTAATCCACACACCAACTCTTGCTCCTTTTCTGCTGACTGCTCCATTGAAGCTCATGTTCCACATCTCATTCTCTGCACTTCTTTTTTGTTCTGAAATTTTCTCAGTTTGTTGATCAGGTTTGTCTTTGGCAGTCATATCAGTCTCTTCAAAACTCAAATCATTAAAGAAAATAGAAGAACCAATCTTAGTTTCCATAGAATGAATGGGATGGTTGTTTGGCTGGGATTTGTTATTGACCATGTATTTGAGAAATACTTCTGTGTACAACCTCTTATCTTGACCAAATATAGGGATAGTGGTGTATGACATATCCATTTGCAGAGTCCCTTTCAAATTTGCATCCCATGACCTAGATAATAGCATGCAAAATTTAGGAGGGATATCAACAACGACCACATCCATGACCATATTTTTTTTGGAATTTGAGACAAAGATACCACTAGATCTTTGATTAGTCCCAAGCACTTCACCTTCCTTGAATCAAAGGAGAAAAAATCTTGCTAAGGCCTTGTAATGTCCAAGCCCAATTGGTCCATGACGACCTTGGGCATTAGATTATGGGATGCTCCTGGATCCAACATAGCATTGTGCAGAGTCATATCGTGAATCTCCAGACTAACATAGAAAGGGGGGACCTCATCAGCATCACTACTCTCCTCTACATGTGGGCCAAACAAGATGGAAGGATTATCATCTTTGTTTATTCAAAGTATCATAAGTTTCTTCCATCTTGCGCATCTTAATGATCTAATTTCTATATTCACTATTCTTTATCAGCCCATTGAATGAAACATAAATTTTAATTTTGGCTATCTCACTTGCAAAGTTAAAGGAAGAAGAGGTTTTCTCTACCTCTTTGACGACTGTCTCCTTTCTTGATTCGGGTACTTTATTTGGAGGTTATTCCTTCTGCTTTCCTTTCTCCACATCATCCTTTACAATAGAGTCCTTTTTAGGATGACTTGAAGAAGGTGTATTATTTTGAGCTTCTTTGGTATGATTTCCCTTTAGAGGATTTGCAGGCACCTTTTTGTTTCGAATATTATATCGTTTATGGAATTGCATGATGGAATTTTGCAACCCTGTCTGATAATCTTCCTTTTCCACTAACAACCTTTCATCATTCTCATGCATGAATATTTTATTTGCATCCATGAACTAGTCATGTTCTTCTTTAGTTAAAAACACCTATGTTTCATCACCATCACAACAATGCATATTGTCTTCAAAATTTTCATTTACATAATTATTTTGAAAAGGAGGTCTTATTTGTTGATCACACTGGTTCCTCTAATATCTTTGTATGATTTGTGAAACTGTTGGTCTCCTCTGATTCTTGGGTGGAACATAATCATGTTCTCTGGTGTTATGCTTATTATCTAAATACATTCTCTCCATTAGTTTCTCCATGGTCTTCATCATCAGTTCAAACCTCTCTTATGATGACTGTGAGGTTGAAGGTTGTGCCTTATCTTGAACCTTGTTCATGTCCCTGTCATAATGATATTTGATCTTTCCTGAAGACATTATATTTACTTCAATTTCTATTGCATCATTCATCATATAATCTAGTGAAGTGGATCTTATTTCCCTCAACAACAAAGAAAAATCAATTTCAAAGGAATCATCATATCTAAGTTGAACAACTCTAGGAGGAGGTTTTAATTCAATAGGAATTGAGCTCTAGAATTTTATAAATCTAGTTGAAACATCTTGTATTGTTTCATCAAGTGACCTTCTCATGTTGTTACACTGGGTTAGAAACTGAAGGGGGTTTTTCTGGTCACCCTACTTGGCAAGAAAACTTGTTTCAAAGGCTTCAAAATTTTGGATACTTTCTATTGGGAGAGCTCTGAACCACTTTCTGACTTCTCCTGCAAGACTTTGTGCAAACAACCTCATTTTTGCATATTCATAATATACTTCTTCTAGGTTCGAAAAATCATTAAACCAATCTAAATGTTTTTGGTCTAACACATTGCCTTCATCATCATACAACTTGATCCTCTGATTATATTCCCAAGGTAAATCATGTAACTGAGTAGGTAGGACAAGAGGGGAAAACCTATATGTCATGGATACAGTAAGAACTTGAAGTTGTTGATGGTTCTGAGTAGGAATCAAAGGAGGTTTAATAGAGGAAGCTAAAATTAAATCTTGGAATCTCTTCTTGTCAAAGATGATTTCATTCAAGATGGACTCAGATTTAGTTATGAACAGAGTTTGCTAAAATTTCAAATCAAAATCAAGGTATTCAATGTTTGTCACTCCATCTTTGGGAAAAGATAGATATCTGTCTAGAAACAAAACTGGGCTTATTGGATTTTATTTTCTTTTGTGTACAATTTTCTCATGATCAGATACAGGGATTACTGCTTCTGGGTCTGGATTTCTCCTGGTATGAATTCTCTTGGGATCTAGGGTTTCTCACTCAAACTAATTTATGCTACTGGTCTCTTTATAATGGAGTCACCAAGGTAAATTTAGTCTCAGCCAATAAGGTGTTTGATTCACTGTCACCCTCAGGAATGAAATCTGAAGCTTTAAGTCGTTCTTTTCCTAGGGAAGATTTCACTTTCGGTCCCCTATAGTGGCACCAGAATGTTATCCCTCTGTAAATTTGTTCGGCTAATAAAACAAACTACAGAGGTAACCTAAAAACCAACTTTAGAGCTAGGTACTAGCCTTATCAACTCAGAGAGGGCACTCTCCTGTCACTTGGTCTTTAATAAATAAGTTTTCTTTAACAATTCAATGGCTAGGTTTTGTTGTTTTGAAAGGGTTTTTTATAAATTTGCTAACAAGGAAGAGGAGGGACACTTAGGGATATGGAGTCAAACTTCTGAAAAATAAATGGAAGCACTGATTGGTTAGTAAAACTCTCCAGAGGATAAAGGCTAAATGAGGTGATAAATTTGAGTTATAAATTGTAAATTTGCAAAGTGTAGGAAGAAAAGAAAAACATATAACTGCATTAGAGCATTAAATAAATGAATTATGAATTAGTTAGGAAAAACTTAACACATTTTAAATTGCTTCAGGTGAGAGCATCACAAGATGAATTCTGGGCCTTTGACTATCCAATTTAAACAGAAGACAGTAAAAATGAAATCAGAAATACAAGAAATACATACAAAGATAGGAGACAAAACTCAGATCACCACCATTAGAATCTTTCATGGAAACTTCAAGACTTCTTCATGTGTATTCTATTCAACTTCAGAAAATTACAATTCAAGTTCCGAATAGGTAAAATTGTTCCCTTGCACTTCTGCCAACCCTTAATACATTGGGAACTCCTAATATTTATACAAGATGAGTTCCTTCGGTTTGAAACCGATTACAATGATGAAATGAAACATTTCAGTTTCTGAAACTTATTACAATAATTACAAATGATAGTTTCGGTTGAAACTGATTACAATAATTAGCAAGAAAACGTTTCATGATCTATCTTTTGACTACTCTAACGCTTCAGTCTCGTTCGTTGCCACTTGTTATTCTATGGTCTTCTACCTGATCTACCCTCTTCAATGACATCTGGACATCATCTACTAGACCCTGGAAAAATGCACTTTGTCTTACCCAACCATACTATCTAATTCCATTGCGTGTCAGAAGGGATATCATAATCTATTATTTCTTTGATCAAGATTTCTAGGTCAATGCAAGAAGCCTATGTCATGCCTGGTAGTCCAATTTTGACTGCTTTGAACTAATTCAGAATCTCAAAGTCAGTAATCATATGTTCAACTAGTGTAGCTCCTTTTAGATTTTCCTCGAGGGTTTCAATATTGGAGTGACCCATTCTACATTTAATCAAGAGAGCATTGTATTCTTCCTAATCATATAATTTTCCTCTGCCATCCCAAAATGGTGGGAGGCCTTTGAAAAACAACTCTTCAAACAAATCCTTGAACTCTTGCACACTTTGCTCCATTTGTGTTGCCTTGGTTTGGACTAATTTCAAAAGGTTATGTTTAGCAATAACCCTCATGGCCTACATAATCAATTTAGTTTTGTCTTTAACTCCAATAGTCTGAAGTTCTGCAGTAGGAATGGCGTTGAGCAGATTTATGTCGTTTTGGGCCCATTCTGATGGATTATTTTCTAAAGTTTCATTTACAACACTACACATGCTTATGGATGTGATGGCTATGTTGCCTTTATCATTGATGAAATTCAAATACACTCTAAACTTGGCATCTTCAACAGCTATAGAATCCCAGATGATATGCTTGTCCCTCTACAACAGGTCGTTGCCTCTTAATCTCATATTCAACTTATCTATCCTCTCCTGCAAGACTTCATTCTCCTTTTGAAATTGAGCCATTATTTCATCCTTTTCATGCATCTCCTACTTCAATTTATCTATGCTTCCTTTTTTCTTCATCGTTCAGGCTAACTTGTGACATAGCCTAGAAAAGTCCATCAGTGTTTGGCCTAGCTTCTACAGAAGGAGGTACAACTACATCCCTGTTCAGAAATCGTGTCTGCTCTTGTGACCACTTCACCTTTTCTATTTCCAGCTACAACGCCCTAGCCTTGTAGCCCAATGCCTCTTGACGAAGTCTTTCATTTTCCTGTTCTAGAGAAACCAATTCTGTTTTTTGCGGATGCTTTCTAGAAACAAAATTCAATTTCTTCTTCAATATTTCAATCGATTTGTCCTTTTCATCCAATGAGGATTTCACCCCTTGGGGGCCTTTAGATTTCAGCCTCTTGACCTAAGTCTACCATGATCTGTTAGATGATTTTTCTTGCCTCAACTTCCCTTCCAATTTCATTGCATAAGATGACAGCTTTGAATTCTTCAAGCTTAAACTCAGGTAATCAAAATACAACATATCACTAGTATTCTTATGGAATTTGACCTTGTTTGGAGCACTAATGTTATCATACCTTATCTTGATCTCAGAGACTTTGTCATACCTTACATTCAGTTGATACAAATGTTGCTTCAGGAAATTCTCTCTTATTGGTCTCCAGGAAAATATTCAACAGATAGGTGTAGTAGGAAATTCTATCTTAATGCCTTAAAGAGAAAAAATTCACCAGCTGCTTATGGATATTATCAGCTATGAATTGATAAAAACTAATGCAGACTGACATACCAGACTCTAAATTAAAAAATTTCAAAAGGAAACTGAGCATGACTTCAACCACATGTTTGTCATTGTCTAGACGTAAAACTTGACTCAAAAGGGAACATACCCATTGGACTTCAATAACCATTATACCCACATTCATTGGCAAAGACAGACTCTCTAAAAAATGTTTTGGTTTGACAATTGTCAGTAAAAAAAGATCTCAGACTTCTAATGGACATTCTATGTATAACCTAATTAGCTTTTCTTCAATGAAAGGTTCATACATTATAGATAAAGACTCTGGTATATCGAAAGAATCTCTAATTGACAGACTCTCTACCCTACACATGACCTCATACCCTTTTTTATTTATGATGACTCTTTCTTCATGTGAATATTGTTCAACGCACAAACCTATAAACTCAAGAAAGGGGAAAGCAGTTTCGACAACGTAAGGGACTAAGGTGGACTGGACTGCTTCAAGGAACGGTATACACATTCCTACATTATCAGATAGGTTGCTTCTAGACACAGAGATGGGAGAAATGGTGATTTCGGTATCAAAGATGTTTGAATCTCGGTCAATTAGGGCTTCTTCATTCACCACAGGGTCTTGCTCTGTTACTACGTCTATGATAGGATCGATGGTTCTAATGAAAAATACTTGGAAATTAGCGGAAATGGTGTTCAATTAGCGTATTTTTGAGCCACAGTTGAACGAGGGTGGTTGTGCCAAGTTTCAAATGGTCCATTGTTCAAATAATAATAAAATAACCAACAAAATTCCCTTTAATAATTTTTTAAATTTCGGGGGCGTGAGGAAGTGGTTTGGGGAAACTTGATTTTCACCTCAAAATGCACTTGATGGCGCCACATAGCCCCAAACAAAAACCACGGCTTAGATTTCGGCTCGCTTTCCGAAATTAACCTCCATGTAGTTTCTCCCCCTGAAATCATCCTCGACCGTCGATCTGGAGAGTTGTCGATCCATGATGTATCAGGTCCCATCATCTTAGTGCCCGTACCAGATTTAGTCTCTTCCTTGGTTTATCAGTCTTCCATATCAATTTAGCGTCTCTCTAGGTCCTGAAATATTGATTTCACACAAAAATTTTAATGGTGACTAACAATGTCCAAAATTATTACATGCATAACATAAACCAAAAAATATAGTTTGATACCTAGGAGTTGAAGATCTTCTGAAAGGATTTTCTCTTCTGAATCCTTCTTCTTCCTGAGGCCTATCTGTTGGTTGTTGATTCTCAAATTTGAATCTTCTCAATGGAGGAGTGTCCCTGTAATCTTCCTTGTAGATCTTCCTATCCTCTTTGATTGTTTCTGCATAGCTTTTTGGATATGTTTCTTGTTTTGTTGTTTTGGAGCTTGATCCCTTTTCTGTCTGATTGTATCCAAGTTTGGACTTGTCATGATGAGGTTTTTGAATGGTGATAATGTCATGAAAAAATTTTGAGTTGTTCTGCATATTTTTATTTTGAAGATCCTTTCTTAATGTGGCAATCTCTGCTTCCAAATTTCTAATGATAATGTCTCTTTCTTCTAGTTGTTCTTTGAGTGATTCTTCAATTCTTTTATCTTCTTCTATTTAAACCTTCAATTTTTTGACTGAGTTTTATTTCTCTTTCATTTGTCAGCGAAACTCTTGGTTCTTTGTATCCATCTACAACTGATTTTCAAATTTCAAATCCATGTGCCTGTATATATGTTTTCATCTTTTTGCTCCAAAATACATACTTTTGTCCATCAAATTGTGGTATTCCATTTTTATACATGTTGTTACTCTCCATGATCTAACTTTCAATGGTTAAACTGATTTCTGAAGGAACCCTTTCTGATACCAATTGTTGGATTACTGAGAGGGGGGGTGAATAAGTAATAGAGAAATCCAATCCTTTTGCTAACCACAATATGCAAGTGTTATACCAATGTAGCATTATCATCCAATAATTATAGAGTAAATAAACAATGAAAAAATTAGAAATCATACACATACACAGTACACTAGTGTTTTTATGTGGAAACCCAAAGTGGAAGAAAACCAAATAATTCTTTTTCTTATATGTCTTTAAGAATTAAATTCATTGGAAGCACAAAATTCCTTTGTTTTCCAGCTACATCTGGAAGGAGGCTCCAACCCCCTAGTTTATCAGGATACAACTCGAGGGAAGCTCCAACTCCCCAATTATGGCTACAACCAGAAGGAGGATACAACCCCCTATGTTCTCCGGCTACAACCGGAAGGTCGCTACAACCACATGTCCTTGCCCCATCCAACCTCCTTGAAATAAAAGTAGAATGATGGAACCACTGTCACACTATCACTATGAGATATACTGTTGTAAACATGTACCAATCAACCTGTAATCAACCTATACCATAAACAAGTGCATCAACCATGCACCAACCTGTACCTCAACCTGTACCATCAATGAGTGCATCAACCATGCACCAAATATGTACCAATCATGCATCAAATACACATAAACTATGACTCATCAAGATGTACCAACATCATCAACTATACACCTCATGTATGTGCCAACTCATCAACTACTTGTCTCAACCATGTACCCAACATGTACCTCAATTGTAGAAATTGAATATGTCACTAAGAAATAGTCACTGTATACTCATCAACCAATCTGATCTGATCACATATACCTCAAACACTATACCACAAGTCTGTACCTCAAACCATGTGCTAGAACCTAGCTGTTATACAACATCTATCTGTACCAATAACTTCAACAACATACCTCAACTAAAATCCCTCAAACATGAACCAATAATAAACTTCAGTAGATCTTCCTCAGATCAACTCTACAACAAGCCATAAAATCCCAAGAGGGAATCCAACATATTTACAAGGAAAACCCTCAACTCGATTCATAAATTCAACACTACACATATGAAAACCATACATTTTTCTTCTTGTATCGTTCTGTTGCCACGATTTTTCTGCCACAGTTTTTCTACGGCACTTTTTCTGCCATGGTTTTTCTCCTGCACTTTTCCTGTCGTGATTTTCCTGTTGCACTTTTCCTCCCATGATTTTCTTGCCACACTTTTCCTGCCACGATTTTCCCGCCGCACTTTTTCTACTGCACTTTTCCTGTCGCAATTTGCCTGCCGCAATTTTTCTGCCGTGATTTTCCTACCACACTTTTTCTGCCGCACTTTTATCTATAAATAATACCTGTGCAAATAAACTTTCAAAAAATAGATATTCAATGATATTCATTGGGTGATTAAATGAGAGACCTTTGCCTCTTATTTATACTTTCATGTAGCATCCTCAAGGGGTTACCTTTCAACCATTTTAGCCCACTTTCGTTATTTTAGGGTTAACCCACTTATAACCACTTGTCCACTTAACTTAACCACTTTCCATAATTAGTAAGTTCTCCATTAAATTTATTATTTAAATAATTTCTTTTGCATCCTCTTTGACTTATAGTACACTCATCACTTCACTTTATTATTTAAATAATTTCTTCTTTGCAAACAC
>JASDQU010588435.1:50992-61725 GCA_032191745.1 Picea mariana
AACAACTTGTAGTCAGCCCCTAGGCAGGTACAGTCGACAGTCCAATCAGAACGTATGGGCAGGATAACAAGTCCGAAATCAACTTGAAAGGATTCCACTCAACATTGTGGGTATACCTTCCAGTGATCCCCAATATATGACCCGACCACTACAAACAGTTGGGCCATGGAGGGATAATCTTTGTAACTCACCCGAATGCGACCTTGTGCGTAACCCCTGTGTGAGAGGGGGATCCTAGGAAGACTAATACGATAATTGGATTTGACTCTCCCTACCGCAAGATACTAATTTTGTTTGATAGCTTTGGAAAGTTATCCTTTCAACCTATTCCAAAGCCCTACACCTTAGACTAATGTAGGTTTGCTAACAAAGATGTAAAAAGTTTGATAAATTTTAGTTAAGCGTTGATTTTAATGGCTGTTGTTTACTCAGAGGGTGTACAAAAGTGAAACTGACGGAATGATGACTCAATTCCCAAAAATATGCATGAAATATGGTAAGCAATCATTTCTTTTCAATGAATACCTATTTAAGGGAAAGATGAAGAGTCATTTTCACTATCAAACACTTGATACAGAATGCCCTCAATCAATTTTGTTCTCAATCAAATCCAATATGATGCTACAACATTTCAAAAATGAAAAATAATATGCAAACTAATCATTAAGATGTACTTTTGTCGTTTTCATGCGAATGATAATCAATTCAATGCAAAATTTCTTCTGCCAACTACCCTTTCAGATCAAGGAGATTCAGATAAGAAAACGCGGATTTCACACAAACAACACACCCTTTTGCAATCAAACAAGAGAAAAAAAATTAAAAAACGCAAAAGGAAGGAGAGAGAGATTGGATTAGATGACCTCAAAAAACCAAATGAGAAGGGTTACAGACTTTAGATGTCCTTCACTAGAGTTCCCGCTCAGTCGGATAGGAGAGAGGAAAGCAAGGGATTGATTTCAAGCTATCAACAACAAAAACTCAAAAAGAATGAAGAAGAGCATAAAATCTGAGAAAAAATATGTTTACTTCTCAAGATGAAGCATGTCAAAGGTCAAAGGAAGAATGATTGAATCACAAAACAACTCAACAAGTCAAAAAACAGGGTTTTGACCTTCAAAAATTGCAATTTTTGAAGAGATTTTGGGCAAAAGAGGGTTGGCGCTCTGGTATAAGGGACACCAGAGTGTTATAAATCTCTATCCAGCAGCTTAAGGGAGCACTGGTGCTCTGCTAACAAGGCAGGGGAGCGTTGAAGTCCTAAAGCTCAAAAAAAGTCCAAAAAAAACCAAAATTTCAATCAAATTTTTGCAATCAAGCTGAGTGTGATGGAGTGAAGAGTCAATCACCAAATGCAATCAAATCAATGGGGTGAACAAGGTCTGAAACAATCAGAATGTAAGGCAAGTTCTATGAGGAAAAACAAAACTAAGAAAGTTCTGATTCCTCCCCAGTGGAGTCACCAGTTTCTGTTGTAGGAAAATCTCCCTGCGGACAGGTAGATTGCCTCAAAGAGCTAGAATCTTAACTCTAATACAGAAAGTGCTTAACGTGGACACTGACTTCCTTTCAAATCTATACAAACTAATACACGAGAAGGAAGGATGATAGAGGTACCTTTTTATCGACGTTTGTCCCTGCACACTCCGAGGTGAGCTCCGATCTTTCGCTCCTCGCTGAGTCTTGTAGACAAACAAAGTACGACCACTTCCTACTCTATTGATATTAGCTTGAAAATAGATCTATCTATCAACGATAAGTTCATGTAAGATCAGACACAAACTAGAAAGAAACAGGCCAAGCAAATTATATTAATGAGGACAAAACATTGCTTACAACCATGGATTGATTGCAGCAACTCTGCCAAGTCCTCCTTGTCTACCCCTTGCTCAAAATATCCACGATCTGAATGACAATAGCTTTACTGATTGCTCCCTATGAGATCATAGGTCTCTTGCCTCCAAAATATCTATGTTCCAGCACCACTTATGAGATCATAAGTTTGGTGTGATTCTCCTTTTCCATTCCTCACTTATGAGATCATAAGTTTGGTGTCATTCTCCATTTCTAGTCCCCCTTTCACCATTAGAAAGCTTGCTTATATAGCCTTGGAGAGGCTTTAACCACTTGATATATCCTTGGGGAATTTGAGGATTTACCTCCTTCAGTTGAGGATCTGCCCTAAGATCATGGCTGGACTAGGGATTCAAATCCAACTGCCTTCCAAGAATGAAAGGATCCTTCCCCCATTCATCTCAACAACTTAACCACTACCCAGAATATGTAGCGCTCCCTCAAAAGGGCCATCAGAGCATTGTATCACTCCCTAGTAGGCTTTAGGGGGGAACCAGCGCTTTCAAAATCTATAGCGCTCCCTCAAAAGGGCCAGAGGAGCTTTATAACGCTCCCAGACAGTGCAAGGGGGAGCGTCGGCGCTCCCAGAAGAGGTATAGGGGAGCGCTCTCCTCCAAAAGCTAGTTTTTTGAGTGTTTTCAGATGACAAAAGGTTTGCAAGCCTACTGACTCATTTCTCCTCTTCTAAATCAAATGTTTAAGGTGTTTCAAGTGTCCTTCTCATATCGTTATAGGCACGACATAGGCATCATGGCAGTATGCTTCCCTGACACTTGTGACACTTGTGAGAAACATGCGACACTCGCGACCTTGTGAGCAAAATGCGACACTTGCGACCTTTGTAATGATGACACTTGCGACACTATCAAAGTGATTATTTTTTATGTGTAACAGCAGACATTTTCAATTTCTTCTTCAAGCTTTGAATCGATTTGTCCTTTTCATCCAATGAGGATTTCACCCCTTGGGGGCCTTCAGATTACAAACTCTTGACCTGAGTCTGCCAAGATCTGCTAGATGTTTTTTCTTGCCTCAAATTCCCTTCCAATTTCATTTTTAAACTCAGGTAATTAGAATACAACATATCACTAGTATTCTTATGGAATTTGACCTTGTTTGGAGCACTAATGTTGTCATACCTTATATTGATCTTAGAGACTTTGTCTTCATCTGCAAATGAAATGTTAAAGGTCCTCTTCTCAACATCCCTTATTGTGAACAGAGAAGATTTATGCTGAGAAATATTTTCCACTTTAGGGACTAAATCCCTCATCTCACATAGAGGTATGTTTCCCTTCTCAGCATAAGTTTTTTCCAAATCTTCTTTAGATTGATAATTTTTCCTAGATGTTTTATCAAATATGTGTTTCTTGCTGCTAAAGGTTCTTGAGTTGCATTCACTTTGGATCTTGCTTTCCTTTTCAACCTCTATAGTGCTAGTGCCACTTTCCACCATATCTAGATTCAATTGTTCTCTAGGCTCTTCCTCCTCTAAATACACTATCTGTGGAGATTGTGTAATCTTCATCTTATTAGGAGCAGTTTGTTGATCACTGGTGCCCATGGCCTCTGAACTGCTTCTTTTGTTGTAAACTCTCATCTTAGGAACTTTGACTACCAGTTTCTGAGGAGTTTGTTGTGTTTGACTTTGTTGTAGGGCTTCCTCCACTTGTTGTGTTTAAGTTGGTTGCAATATTGCTTCCATATCAGCACAAACTTCTAGGTTTGCCAGCTTATCAAAACCCTCAACATGTTCATGCTCATAAGGGGCCTATTTTTTCATCAATCTTCTCTTGGATATGATTTGGTGTGGATCATATATTCTTCTCTGTAGCTATGCAAAACCAAACTCTTTGAGCTTTGATTGAATCTGAGATAAGCATGATCTAGTTTTGACAATGAAGGGGCCAATGATAAAAGGGAATTTGAGGTTGGAGGCTTTGCACAATTTCAGGAAATGCTCTGTCTCAAATATAATTCTCTGCCCAATGAATTCAAGGGAAAAGACTCCGGGGGTCATAAAAATAGGAAATAGATAGGGGGATCCATGACAACCGTAAACCCATATTACTGTTGAGTGCATGAATAGTACGTAATACCCCACTTTGTTCTCTACATTTGGTTGTAGATAGCTCCTCATGTCATCCAAAACTCTAGGTACGCTGGTGTTGAAAATCAAACTGTAAACTCTGGACATGACTTGTTGATGAAGATGAGAAATGTAATCCTTTTACATTCAGTCGATACAAATGTTGCTTCCAGAAATTCTCTCATATTGGTCTCCAAGAAAAACTTCAGCAGATAGGTGTAGTATCTGAAATGCCTTAGAGAGAAAAAATTCACCATCTTCTTATGGATATTATCAGCTATGAATTGATCAAAACTGATGCAAACTGAAAGAACAAACTCTGACTTAAAAAATGTCAAAAGGAAATCAAGCATGACTTCAACCACATGTTTGTCATTGTCTAGACCTAAAACTTGACTCAAAAGGGAACATACCCATTGGACTTCAATAACCATTATACTCACATTCATTGGCAAAGACAGACTCTCTGAAAAATGTTCTGGTTTGGCAATTGTTAGTAAAAGAAGATCTCGGACTTCTGATGGAATTCTCTGTATACCCTAATTAGATTTTCTTCACTGAAAGGTTCAGACATTGTGGAGAAAGACTTTGGTATACCGTAGGAATCCCAAATTGATAGACTCTCTACCCTACACATGACCTCATACCCTTGTTTATTTATGACGACTCTTTCTTCACGTGAATATTATTCGACGCACCAACCTATAAACTCGGGAAAGGGGAAAGTGATTTCAACAACATAAGGGACTAAGGTGGCCTGGACTGCTTCAAGGAACGATATACACCTTCCTACATTATCGGTCATGTTGCTTCTTGACATAGAGATGGGAGAAATGGTGATTTCGGTATCACATACGTCTGAATCTTAGTCAATTAGGGCTTCTTCATCCACCACAGGGTCTTGCTTTGTTACTACGGTTATAATAGGATCCATGGTTGTGATGAAAAATACCTGGAAATGAGTGGAAATGGCGTGCAATCGGTGTATTGTTGAGCTGCAGTTGAACGAGGGTGGTTGCGCCAAGTTTCAAGCAATCCATTGTTCAAAAAATAATAAAATAACCAAGAAAGTTCCCTTTTATACTTTTCCAAATTTCGGGGGCATGAGGAAGTGGTTTGGGGAAACCCTCTTTCCACCCCAAAATTCACCTAGTGGTGCCACATATCCCCAAACGAAAACCACGATTTAGATTTCAGCCCTCTTTCTAAATTAGCCTCCTCGCAGTTTCTCCCCCCAAAATTATCCTCGATTGTCGATCTGGAGGGTTCATGATCTGCGACGTATTGGGTCCCATCAGCTTAGAGCCCCTACCAGATTTAGCCTCTTCCTTGGTTTATCAGGCTTCCAACCCAATTTAGCATCTGGCTAGGTCTTGAAATCTTGATTTCACACAAAAATTTTAATGGTGACTAACGCGGGCTCCAACTGGGGATGTTATCCTCCCAGAGAGGTAGCAAAGAATGACATACCAAGTGCCTGCCCATTGGGCTTTATTCCACTCATGCAACTAAATCGATCAACATCTTATTCACAAAATTTCATTCACATAACTCAAATTATACTCAAAATAACTTAGGGCCTTTGCTTTAGGCTTCAATTTCTGTTGATTTGATTTTTAATTGCTTCAACTGGAAAAAAAAATGGTTATATACAATGAATGGAAAGGGTGAAAATTCCTTTAAGCGAGATAAGTCTTGAGAAACCTGTTATTCACAGGTCCTCCACCAACGAGATCTCCATTATGTTCCTGTAGCAGATAGGCATTATTTCCATGATATTCCACAATTTTGAAAGGTCCCAACCACAGATGGTCAAATTTCTCATGATTTCCTCTGTCTTCATTCCTGGCATCCCATTTCAACACCAAATCCCCCACTTTGAAATCATCTTCCTTAGTATGCCTATCAAAGGCATTTTTAATCCTATCTTGGTGCATTTGAAAGTTTTTGAAGGCTTTCTCTCTGGTTTTCTGAACATTTATTAGTTCATTTGTCCTCCTTTGAGTGGCATTTGGTTCAGCATCTTGCTCCTGTAGAAATATCATCACTAGAAATCCTAATGAAGTAGGAAAAAATGCCTCTGTGCCATACACAATATGGAAGGGTGAAGTGGCAATAGACATTTTATTAGTGATCTCGTCAGTGCATAGTGCATGGATAAGCTTCTTATGCCAATCCTTTTTGCTATCTTGCAACAATTTTTTGATGATTCTGGTCAAACTTTTATTGGATGACTCAGCCAACCCATTACCTTGAGGGTAATAAGTTGTGGAATGGCCAAGAGTTATATTGTAATCACTGCAAAATTTTTCCATCTTTTTGGAATTAAATGTTTATGCATTGTCTGTAATGACTTTGATTGGACAACCAAACCTAGACAAAGTATTGTTCTCCAAAAACTGAATGATAACACTATTTGTGGCTTGTCTGGTGGGGACTACTTCAATCCACTTAGTGAAGTAATATGTGGCTATCAGTATCCACTTGTGTTGAGTTGAGGACTATGGATGAATTTCTCCTATGAAATCAAGGCCTCATTGTCTAAAAGGTGCTTCAACATAGATATGCTTCAAGGGTAAAGGTTGCAGTTTTATCTTCCCATAAAAAGTTTGGCATTCATGACAACTTGAAACTTCTTTGTAGACATCAGAAAAGATGCCAAGCCAATAGAACCCAGCCCTCAATATCTTGTGCACAGTGGTTTTCCAATAATGGTTCCCTCCACAATCACCTTTATGAAACTCTATGATTTTTTTTTCTACTTCTTCCTCCAACAAACAACTCAACAAGATTCCTCCTAGATCCTTCCAATACAAAGATTGATTTAAAATACAAAACTTTGTTGCCTTTAGCTTCAAAAAACCGGCCTTGGTTTTTCTCAATTCAAGAGGAACCTGCAAATTTATCAACACATAAATAATGTCAGCATACCATGGGGAGTCAAGGAATTTTTGGGATACCTAAGGGACCTTTTCTTCTTCTGAATTCGTTGACAAATCAACAATGAAATTAATTCCCAAGAGATCACAAATTGTCTATGCCATCAGCTTTGCAAGTCCCTTCCCCTTGATCAACTTTGTAGGTTTGATCTCAAGGTCATACTCGAACAACACAACTATCCACTTTCCCCTTTTCCCTCAAGATCAGGCTGAGTTAAAATGTCCTTCACAGAATTGTTGGGCACATAAGAAATGGTATGAGAATGCAAGATATAAACTCTAAAATCCTTTAGGGACTTGACCAGTGCATATGCCCTCTTTTCCATGATATCATACTTTAATGGGGAATCCCTCAATGTCCTGATATAGTATGCTATATGCCTCTCAAAATTTTGTTCATCCTTTTGTAATAAAACACCAGCAATGGTGTGCTCTGAGGAAAAATAAAACAATATAAAGTCTTTTGCAAAATTTGGACTGGCCAGCACTGGGGCCTTAGTCAATGCCACTTTAATATCTTCAAAATATTTTCTTTCTTCATGGGTCCACTTTATCTCACTTCCTTTCCTGAGAATGTTAGTGATATGCTTTATGATTTCATCCATGTTAGGGATGAATCTTCTCAGAGAATTTACTTTCCCTGGGAAATATTGCACTTCCTTTTTTCTTCTGGGTGTGCCAATTTTTAGGATTCCCTCAACTCTATTGGGATCTATCTTTATTCCCTCTGAAATAATGTGACCAAACAACTTCCCCTCTTCCATGCAAAAATTAGACTTTTTCGGGTTCAATGAAATGCCAAACTTCCTACACTTTTGAAAATCCCTCCTTAGATGTTTAAGATGTTCTTCATCAGAAACTGAATATACAGTGATATCACTTAAGTAAATAACAATAAATTTATCTTTCTCATCATCAAAGGATATATCCATAGCTCTTTGGAAAGTTGCTCCTGCATTCATGAGCCCAAAAGGCATTTTGGCATACATGAAGGTGCCCCATGGTGTTGTAAAGGTTGTATTTTCCTGATCATCTGGGTGTACCATGATTTGATTGTACCAAGAGAAACCATCCAACATTGATATTTTTTGAGAACCAACCACTTTCTGTACAATGTGATCCATCTTAGGAAGTGGGTAATTGTCCTTGAGAGATACCCTATTCAGATTTCTAAAGTCTACACATAATCAGATATCTCCACTCTTCTTTTTGACAGGTACCAAATTTTCCACCCACTTAGAAAATCTTAGAGATACTATGATCTTGGCTTCAAACAACTTTTTATCTCTTTTTCAATTAATGGTAGCATCAAAGGGTTAATTCTTCTTAATTTCTGCTTGAAAGGTTTATGATATTCTTTGATTGGAATCACATGTTGAATTACCTTGGTATCATAAACTTTAAGATATTCATAACTCCATGAGAAAACATCAGGAAATTCATTCATTAAACGGATATACCTTTGCTTGACCTCTAGACTAAGTGTCTTGGATAGATTGATGATCTTGGGATATTCCTGAGTCCCAATGTTGCAATCTTCAACATCTCCATCATTTGCAGTAATTTTAGGACTCCTTGCCACATCATTGTTGTCAAAGAGTTTTTCTAATGGGACCAGGCCTTTGGGAATGATGTTATTTTTTAGTTACATTATATCCTTACCAGTAATCTGGTTCTTGAAATAGCCATAATTTTCAAACACATTTGCATCTTCTTCTTCACCACAATATTCCTCATCAATATTCAAATTTGAAAATTCACCATCCATATTAAGGAAACTTTCTATTTGTTTGTCATCTTCAAAAACCTTCCAGTACATAATATTATCAGGCATTGTTTCTCTATGATTCACCTCAATCTCATATCCCTTGTTAGGAAAAATTGGAATTTTGAAAACTGAGGCTGAAGTAGCTAGAGCATCAACAATCTGACTCTAACCTCCTAGAATCGCTAAGAGACTATATTCTGAAAATTCTTCAAGAAGGTCAAACACTATATTCCTATATTCTCTTAATCTAGGATGCTTTGCTTGATATATTCCCTTCACCTGATTTATGATCAACTCAGAATCTCCATGTACAACTATCCTCCTAGCACCAATTTCTTTCAAAGTCTTCAATCCCAATACTAATTCCTCATATTCATCCATATTATTTGTTCACTCAAAAGCAAGCTTGTAAGAACAAAGTTTTGTGGAAAATATGGGGGGGTTAATCCACACACCAACTCTGCTCCTTTTCCGCTAACAGCTCCATTGAAGCTCATGTTCCACATCTCATTCTCTACACTGTTTTTTTGTTCTTAAATTTTCTCAGTTTGTTGACCAGGTTTGTCTTTGGCAGTCATATCAGTCTCTTCAAAACTCATATCATTAAAGAAAATAGAAGAACCAATCTTAGTTTCCATAGAATGAATGGGATGGTTGCTTGGCTGGGATTTGTTATTGACCATGTATTTGAGCAATACTTCCGTGTACAACCTCTTATCTTGACCAAATATAGGGATAGTGGTGTATGACATATCCATTTGCAGAGTCCCTTTCAACTTTGCATCCCATGACCTAGATAACAACATGCAAAATTTAGGAGGGATATCAACAACGACTACATCCATGACCATATTTTTGTTGGAATTTGAGACAAAGATACCACCAGATCTTTGATTAGTCCCAAGCACTTCACCTTCCTTGAATCAAAGGAGAAAAAATATTTCTAAGGCCTTGTAATGTCCAGGCCCAATTGGTCCATGACGACCTTGGGCATTAGATTATGGGATGCTCCTGGATCCAACATAGCATTGTGCAGAGTCATATCGTGAATCTCCAGACTAACATAGAAAAAGGGGACCTCATCAACATCACTACTCTCCTCTACATGTGGGCCAAACAAGATGGAAGGATGATCATGTTTGTTTATTCAAAGTATCATAAGTTTCTTCCATCTTTCGCATCTTAATGATCTGATTTTTATATTCACTATTCTTTATCAGCTCATTGAACGAAACATAAATTTTAATTTTGGCTATCTCACTTTCAAAGTTAAAGGAAGAAGAGGTTTTTTTCTACCTCTTTGATGACTGTCTCCTTTCTTGATTTGGGTACTTTCTTTGGAGGTTATTCCTTCTGCTTTCATTTCTCCACATCATCATTTGCAACATAGTCCTTTTTAGGATGACTTGAAGAAGGTATATTATTTTGAGCTTCTTTGGTATGATTTCCCTTTGGAGGATTTGCAGGCACCTTTTGTTTCGAATATTATATCGTTTATGGAATTGCATGATGGAATTTTACAACCTTGTCTGGTAATCTTCCTTTTCCACTAACAACCTTTCATCATTCTCATACATGAATATTTTATTTGCATCCATGAACTGGTCATGTTCTTATTTAGTTAAAAACTCCTATGTTTCATCACCATCACAACAATGCATATTGTCTTCAAAATTTTCATCAAAATTCTCATTTACATAATTAGTTTGAAAAGGAGGTCTTATTTGTTGATCACACTGGTTCCTCTGATATCTTTGTATGATTTGTGGAACTGTTGGTCTCCTCTGATTCTTGGGTGGAACATAATCTTGTTCTCTGGTGTTATGCTTATTATCTAAATACATCCTCTCCATTAGTTTCTCCATGGTCTTCATCATCAGTTCAAACCTCTCTTATGATGACTGTGAGGTTGAAGGTTGTGCCTTATCTTGAACCTTGTTCATGTCCCTGTCATAATTATATTTGATCTTTCCTGAAGACATTATATTTACTTCAATTTCTATTGCATCATTCATCATATCATCTAGTGAAGTGGATCTTCTTTCCATCAACAACAAAGAAAAATCAATTTCAAAGGAATCAG
>JASDQU010588436.1:0-36214 GCA_032191745.1 Picea mariana
TTTGTAATTATTTTCTTTAATTATCTTCAGGGCCTACATGTACTTTCTTCTTCAATTCACTTTGTCATCTTCAAAAATTCATTTCTCCTCAACCATGAGGATCCATGTGACATGCCACATACCACCAGAAACAACATGATGTATATTATTCATCCATGGGTGTTGTATATGCATGTGCATTTTCCTTCATGTCCAAATACCTTTATCAATCTTACGGTCCAAAACCCATGACTAGGGTTGACATCAATGACAACAACCAATATTCCAACAACCGGAGTTTGAAGAAGGGAAAGAGAAGGAACCACAGAACATTGCAGTCATGGAGAAGTTAAAAGACAGTGACATAAATGCTATGAGTATCATAGTGGAATCTATAAAAGACCACTTGATACCCTACATCTCTTATCTTGACTCATCGAAGAAGATGTATGATGCCCTAACAAACCTCTTCTCAGTCAGAAACATTGCACAAGTAATGAGTCTGAAGAATGAGCTCCATGACATAAAGATGAATGATGATGACAACATAAGATCATACTTTGTGTGAATCTCTTAGTTAAGAGATCAACTACAAGCTATTGAAGAGATCATTTCAGAGAAGGAATTGGTAAAATAGTACTCAATGGTCTTCCCAAGACGTAGGATGCATTTGCTGCAAGCATGAACACAAGGAAGGAGTATCCGACATTTGAAGAACTTTGGACTTGTTGTGCTCAAGAAGAATTCAGGATCAATGCAAAAGAGAAACCCCAAAAGGAGTACGATTATCAAGCCTTCACAACAAGATTCAAGAATTTCAGGAACAAAAGGAAGTTTGGTTCAAGGAGGAAGCCAAATCAAGAGAAAGATATTTCAGAAATACAATGCTTCAACTATTGAAAGTATGGTCACTACAAGAATCATTGTCCTGAGCTAAAGAAAGGGAAGGGGACACACAAATCATCAGTTGCCGAAGAAAAGGAACCTACAAAGAAGACCAAGCAGGATGAAAGATACTTCTTCTTCTGAAGGTAACAATACTCTTCTTAGTTCTTCTACATATCTTGTTTGCATAGTCTCTGTACATATCTTGTATATCTATCTCTTAGAAGATAATATGTTCCAAGAAGAACTAAATCTATGGAAGAACAACAAGCTAAGGATTTATATCATTATACAAGAAAGGATGAAATATATCAAACAAATATTATGGAAGCTATTACAAGGTAAGCTGAAATTAGAATCAATCTTGAAGAAACCTAGAAGAAAGAAGTCAGTAATCAAGAGAAAATTGGAGAAAGGCTTATGACGCTTTGCAAAAGGGAATACGGATGCAGACATAAGTGTGGACTCTCCTAGATGGAGGGAGCCGATTATATATCACCATAAAGAAGAGCATGCATTCATACATGAAGCAAGGATTAGGAGGGAGCTAATCCTATGATCCATTGAAGATGATGAAGTATATATCCATGGTAGCAAACACGAAAAGTAGTACGTGTTCAGTTCGACCTTAGAAGAAGTCTTCTTCGAAGAGAAGCCTTAAAGTATCCCTGGTTTTCCATTCACATCCGAGATCCTATGATGAAAGGAAGAAGTGGACTCTTTAGGGCATGGAATCTATAAGAAACTCCATGGACCAAAAAGCTAAAAGAAAAACAAGAGGAAGAACATGAAGATTCCAAGAAAGAAAGAGAAGCCAGAACAACCAATCATTGTATCGAGAATCACAAGATTACCAGCCTGATATAAACTCAACAAAAGAAATCAAGCAGAGGAACTGAAAGTCGTGATGAAGAACAGTGTATGGAATACTTATGAATAAAATCTTTGCAAGATCCAAAACTAGAGGTTCTCCCGGATGGAGGGAGAAGACTATGATGACCACTTGTTCCAGTAGACCAGACATACCTCTACATGAGTCACTATATCATCCGCAACATCCATGAGTTGGAATTCTACATCAGATAAATGAAAATATTGTTCTCCAAAACAATTGAACAAAGAGTGTATAAAGAGCAACCTCAAGACTTTGAAGCATACCAGAAAGAGACCCTTGTATGCATATGGAAAAAGATAACTTGGTGGAAAACCTCTAGTGCACAGTAGAAGCGTGGTGAAGATTTTCTATAACAGAGATATTGTATCAAGATGATTACTCAGTAGATCAGATCTCATGATGATAGAAGAAGTGCCACATGGATATGCTCCAGTGTTACAACAATGATATACTTTATTGATCAGAGCTACATGAAGCCTTCAGAGAAAACCAATGTTCTAGATCGAAGTACATTTGAAATCAAGCATTACATTATTCATGATGAAGTCCATAAAAGAGAAAGAGGTTCTCCAATACATATCCCCACAGATGAGAAGATAAGCAAACATTTTGGTAAAGCTTTTGTCCAAGATGAAAGAATTTGTGTACTCAAGCTAGAGCTCGTGGAAACGACTTCCTTATTGAAAAAGAAAGAGATGACTTCTAGGTTGGGAGGGAGCACTGATATGTATTGACTTATGGACAATCATTTTTCAGTTCGAAAAATGGTCCAGGATGAGCAATTTCCTTTCCATTTCGGAAAGTGGATTGAGATTTCTGACGGACAGACATTTTCCAGTTCGGAAAATGGTTCGGATTGCTGATGTACCATAGACAATGACTTCCCATTGTGGTCAACATGGGGAGTGGTATAGGGTAGTGTCTCTTCTTGAGGGTTACTTAAGAAGACTGGCCCGCCTCATCGAAAAATGATATCTCATTGTGCTTAACATGAGGAATGGTTAGTTTTGGAGGTTGGTACAGGACAATCTTTTCCTCTTGTGGTTAACAGGGGAAATGGTCCGAATAGTCATTCCTTAGGGTGTATTCATTCTCTCTAGGTTGCACTTTGTTTAGTGTCGGAGGAATGGCCCAGGGTGGGGAATGGTCCAGAATCAACAATCAGGGATAGGCATTCCTTAGGGCAAATTTATTCTCTCCAGGTTACACTTTGTTTAGTGTCGGAGGAATGGCCCAGGGTGAGGAATGGTCCAAGATCAAAAATTAGAACAATCATTCTTCCTTGCTTGAGAAGAATAGTCTAGATAGATCATCATTGATGTCTTACTTTTGAGGGCAGATGCTCTTCCGAGATCTCACAGATGTGACTGGAAGAATGGCCCAGATGATTCATTTTATATCATAACATTGTTTCTGTGCAGGTTGATATTAGATGATTGTTATGAAGATTGTATGACAATAGATGTATACTACTGTGGTGGATGTGTTCCAATGTTTGATCAAGTACTTGTGTGTTACTTGGTGTGGTAGTGTACCACTGGATTGTAGTTATATACTACTATGGATAGACATAGTTGTGTTCTATTTTGTTTTGATTGCCTTGAAGACTATCAACAGTATTGGAAATGATTATCAACTAGATGGATGATCAAAGGACAAATATTTCCCAGACGAAAAATGGTTCAGAACATTTACTCTTCTAGGACATATGTCCATATCAGAAGAATGGCTCTTGTATCACTCTGTGGTGTGAGTGAATTATCAACATCATGTCTAATTACTCAGATGGAGTATGGTTTCGAGAGATGATACGACTGATGACATTGATGGTGATGATGGTGCTCATGATCTAGTCATAAGAAAGTCTATACAACTATGTTGATTCTACCAGGTGAATGGTATGTTTGTGCTCAAGACCATTACCTGTAATACCTCCCTAGATAGGAGGGAGTGTTGATATTATGATAGTTGCGGGAGGTATTTACCTCCATGTGTAAACCTGACGACAATAGAAGACTCTAGAAAGCAAGAAGAAACCCTAATGAGTTGGATAATAACCCTAGAAGACATGTTGGCTCTAGAGGATAATTTATATTAGGTTATTAGCCTCCAAGAGAAGAAGTCGGGCAAAAGAATTAATATATATTGAACAGACATATACCCAGAATGAGAAGTCG
Source organism: Picea mariana (assembly GCA_032191745.1). NCBI lineage: Eukaryota > Viridiplantae > Streptophyta > Pinopsida > Pinales > Pinaceae > Picea > Picea mariana. Next base: position 3,937 of record JASDQU010588436.1, read on the forward strand.
GCCCAGGCAGTTATCCAGATTTAGTATAAATATAGGAGGCCAGTCTTCATTCTGGCAGGCAGTCTCAGAATTGTAGAGCAACACTTGTGCGCACTGCAGTGCCCAGTTTTGTGCCCAGGTTTGGAGGAGAGTTGCCATTATAGTTGTAGCAGATAGCAGGTCACGTTTGGCTTGGACTATCTCTTGGTTAGGGTTTGAACCATTTGATCAACTCTTGTTGGTACACTATCCTTGGGGAAAGGTGTGCTACCCTTTGTTTGGCTATCTAGCCTAGGGTTTGCTTCCGGAGTGATTCTCCGTCAAGGTTAAGGGGTTAAGGTGCTCGGAGGGTGGCTTCGGCCTATGGTTGGGTGACAATAGTGATATTTTCAATGGTAAAATGAGCACATCCATTATATTCTAACACTCTCGAGCCAACTTGTCTCTTAGGGTTATTATCCAACTTTTTAGGGTTTCTCTTACTTCCCGAAATATTATATTATTGTAAGGGTTACATGTAGAGGTTAATACCTCCTGCATCCACCATAATATCAACACCCCCTCCTAGCTAGGGAGGTATTTAAAGGCAATGGTATTGAGCAAAAACAGACCATTCAACATGTAGCATCATCATAGCCACATAGGCTATCTCATGGTCAAATCATGAGCACCATCATCACTATCAATATCATCTGATAGCATCAACTGCATCATCTCTCGAAGCCATACTCCATCTGAGTAATCATACATGATGCTGAATAAGTCACTCACTCCAAAAAGTGATACAATAATCATTATTCTAATATGGACATACATCCTAGAAGAATGACTATCCTGGACCATTTTCCATATGGAGAATGTCTATACATCAAAACACTGACTATCCATCTATCTGGAAATCATCTCCAACACTAGTGATAGTCTCCATGGAAATCATAACAATTCCATCCAATAGAACACAACTATGTCTATCCATAGTAGTACACAACTACTACCTAGTGGTACACAACCACTCCTAGTATCACACGGCTACTAACCAATGACACACAGTCACTACCAATGGATCATATCCACCACAATAGCATAAAACTACTATCTAGAGACATCCATTCTCCACAACAATCATATCATCTAATATTAACCTGCATAAAACAATAATGATATAAATTGAGTCATCTGGGGCATTCTTCCATTCATATCTCTGATATCTGGAAGAGCATCTACCCTCAGAAAGTAAAACATCAGCCATGGGCTATTTGGACTATTCTTCTCAAGCATACAAGAATAAACGTCCCTGATTTATGAGCGTGGACCATTCACCTATCTGGGCCATTCCTCCGACACTAATCATAGTGCAACCTGGAGAGAATGAGTCTTCCCTAGGGAATGCATTTCCTTGATTGCTAAACCTAGACCATTCACCTAAATGGGCCATTCCTCCTGCACTAATCATAGTGCAACCTAGAGACAATGCATCTTCCCTAGGGAATGACAGTCCAAACCATTTACTATGGAAATGACTGTCCTACACCAACCTCCAAAACGAACCATTCTTCAAAACTGCTCACAATTGTGAACTTCGAAAGAATGACTACCCGACGAGGCATATCATTCTACTTGACCACTACTCAGAGCGACTGCTAAGAAGAATGAATATCCTAGACCATTTCCCCACACTGGCCACAAGGGGAATCTCTGTCTATGGTACATCAAAAATCTATCAGACCATTTTCATTACGAAAATGATTGTCCGACCAGGACCATTTTTCGAACTGGAAAATGCATGTCCGTCAGAAATCTCGAACCACTTTTCGATCTGGAAAGGAAGTACTACCCATCCTGAACCATTTTCCTGAAATAGAAAATGATTGCCCATAAATCAATAAATATGAGTGCTCCCTCCCAAACTGGGAGTAATAACTTCCTTCTCCAATAAGGAAGTCGTCTCCATGAGCCCCAACTTGTCTCTAAAGTACAAAAACTTTTCATCTTGGACAGAGGCTTTACCAAAATATCTGCTATCTGCTCATCTGTGGAGATATACTGGAGAACCACTTCTCTCTTTTGGACTTTATCATGAAGAATATAATGCTTGATATCAATGTACTTTGTTCTATCATGGAACACCGGTTTCTATGAAATCTTCACATAGCTCCGATCATTAGAATATATCATGGTTGAATTCAACACCTGATAAGACGGTCTAGAAATCAACTTATTGCTTCTGTACAAGCATCACAAGCTGCAATATACTTTGCTTCTGTAGTGCTGATTGCAACATACTTTTGTTTCTTACTAGCTCATGACATTGTGGAAAAGCTCAAACTGAAACATATCCAAGTAGCATTTCTTATGTCATCTGTACTCCATGCCCAATCTGAATCGATAAATTCATGTAGTTGTATGTCATAATTTAAACATCCCACAAAACAAGTATCTGAATGAGTATTCTCCAAATAAATTAATGAACAAATCAATTGTCAACACAGAGATGGGTTTACTAGATTAGAGTCACTTCAACTTCTTCAGATCTGTCATCATGGGAGTTAGCCATAGATTTTCAATCCATCATCTTGGATTTATGAGTGACCATTATGATACACTTTCGCTGTCATAGGAAGTTTTCTCCACGCTTCTGCTGTATATGAGATATTCTACACCAAGTTGCTTGAATCCATACAAGGTCTTCTTCCATTTGCATACATGGGTCTCTTTTTGGTATAAGCTTCTTTCTCAATTTGATTTATTAGGAAGAACATTCTTTTAGATGTAAATTCCAATCCATGGATACTGCAAGAGGTATATCTGGTTTACTGGAACACGCTGTCATCATAGTCTTCTCCCTCCTTCTGGAAGAACATATGAATCTCACAATGCTTCCATTCATAAGTCTTTTTCACATATTGTTCTTCATCACAAATTCCATTTATTCTGGTTGATTGCTTCTAGTGGGTTCAAACCAAGCTGGTAGTGTTATGATTCTCGGTATAATAACATGTTGTTCTGGATTTTCTTTCTTTCTTGGAATCTTCACGTTCTTCCTCATGTTCCTCTTTAGATTTTGGGTCCATGGAGTCTTTTATAGATTCCATGCCCTTCCTTCCTGAAGATTCCAACTTATTCCTTTCATCATGGACAACCAAGGATACTTAAGACTTATTTTCGAAGAATACTTCTTCTAGAGTCAAATTGAACACGTGTTTCTTATCATGGATTCTACTTCTAATGAAGAACATGGATAGATACTTCATAGTATTCACAGGTTATTTAATGGATCAAATCATTGCGGATTAGCTCCCTCTTAATCCTAGCTTCATGTATGAATGAGAAATATGCATGCTATTCTTTTGGAATTATGCAATCAACTCCCTCCATCTAAGAGATTCCATGCTTCCGTATGCATCCTTATTGCTTTCTGTAAAGTGTCACAAGTATATTCTAGTTTCCTCTTGATTACTGACTTCTTTCTGATTTGACTCCTTCTAGTTCTCTACAAGTTTGATTCCGATTTTGGCTTATCTGGCAGTTGTTACTTATATAATAGATTCCTTGGGAATTTTCCAATGTACTTGATCTTCTTGTAGTCATCGTAATAGCAATCCTTATCTTGTTATTCTTTCATAGGTGTTGTTTCACTGACCATATTTTCTTCTAAGAAATAGATATGCATGATATGTACATGAACTATGTAAACATGGTATGTACAAGAACTATTTTATAAAATAATATTGTTACCTTGACTCGAAGAAGAAGTCTGTTTTATCCTGCTTGGCTTTCTTTGAGGGTTCCCTTTCTTTGACAATTTTTACTTCTTCTGTTTCCTTCCTTTAATTTATGTAAGGACGTGGTTCCTGTAGTGACCATATTTTTGATAGTTGAAGCATTGTATTTTTGACATGTCCTTTTCTTGATTTGGTTTCTTCGTTAACCCAAACTTCCTCTTATTCCTAAAATTCTTGAATTTTGTTGTGAAGGCTTGATCATCATATTTATTTTGGGATTTGTCTTTTGTGTTAATCCTTGATTCTTCTTGTGCACAACAAGTCCAAAGTTATTCAAATGTGGGATACTCCTTTATTGTGTTCATGCTTGTGGAAAATGCATCCCATGTCTTGGGAAGGACATTGAGTACTATATTTTCTAGTTCCTTTTCTAAAATAATTTCTTCAATAGCTTTTAGTTGATCTCTTAACTGAGATTCTCACAAAGTATGATGTTATTCTATCATCATCATTCATTTTCATGTCATAGAGCTCATTCTTCAGACTCATAACTTGTCCAATGTTTCTGACTGAGAAGAGATTAGTTAGGGAATCATACATATTCTTAGATGAGTCAATATGAGAGATGTAGGGTATCAAGAGGTATTTTACAAATTCCACTATGATACTCATAGCTTTGATGTCATTATCCTTAAACTTCTCCATAATTGCAACATTCTAAGGTTCCTTCTCTTTTCCTACTTCAAACTGTGGTTCCATGATCTTTCCTTTCATGATATCCAACACTTTACTCTTTGAAAGGATGAGGTCAATCCTTGTCTTCCATGCTCTGAAGTTGGAAGCCCCTTCTAACTTTTTTTTCTGACTTCATAGAGTAAGTGATGATTGCTTTGACTTGGTCAACCTTTGACTTTTACCAAAAACTAAAACTTGACGTCTTGGCTTGCTAAGAGTACCAGGAGGTGCGCTAAGCTAGGGTGAACCAGGATATCAAGGAATTAGGTCAAACTCTTCACTTAAGGTGCCTTAAAAAGAGGGTTAGGGTTTCATTGATGCAACAAAACTTTAACTGCAACTGCAACTGTAACTGAGCAAATCCTCCCAATATATCTTCCAGTGGTTAGATTGTTTGAAGATAGTGTGGGCCCATAAAGTGTTATAATAATAGGTGTGCTTGTTTCACCATATACAATATATAAATATTTTCACCCAACCATAGGCACAAATGCCACCCTTGAGCACCTTAAGCTTGATAGAGAGAATAATTCTAGAAGAAAACCCTAGAACCGATATCCAACCAAGGTAGCATACCTCTCTCTAGAGCTAGTGTACCAGGAAGAAAGTCCAAACCATAACCAAAGAGAAAGTCCAAGCCAAAAAAAAAATTCCAGTTGCAGCAGTTGCAACTGCAACTCCTCTCCAGACTTGCACACCACTGGTCTTACGCAGTTGTGAGAGAGAGTGTGTCAAATGAGCTCTAGTGCCCCCTTATTTATAGTTCTCCAAGTGACCTAACTAGGCCGAATTCTACTTATCAAGGTTAATAAATCAATAATAAATATTCTCTTGAGCCGACTTGTCTCCTAGGGTTACTATCCAAAGTTTTAGGGTTTCTATTGATTACCGAAATATTCTAGTCTTGTCAGAGTTACATGTAGAGGTTAATACCTCCCGCAACTACCATAATATCAACAGACAAATAGTCTTCATATTTACTTAAAATATCGCTGCTCTCTAAAGGCTGAGAAAGGACAAGAGATCTAAAGAAAACCCTATGATTTCCCAAACAAGAGGAAACAAGGTAAAGCACATCCTTAATGAAAGACTCCTCCATCGGACTCAGGAAATTTCTCTTCTTTGTCTGCAAATACCTGCCCAAAGTCTCAACATGAAATTATTTTCATTTGGTAGTATGGACCTTGGATTGCTTTGGGCGGGCCAAAACTTGATGTCTATCAAAATATGAGTATGGTGGTTGAAAAACATCCTGAAAACGCTGCGTCAGTTCATCCTCGAATGGATGGAACAAATTTGTAACCATATCATCGAGTTGTCACATATATGGACCATATGGCTGTAAAAAGAAATCCTCTGAAGAAATTATTTCAGTATTCTTTGTCCAAGATGCACCTTCAATGTCATAGATAGGCTCTCTGTAAAAAATGAAACAACCCAAACCCCATCTGCATCTCCCAATCTATATGAAATCATCAATGTGATCGTCAACTGTATCTGAGGGTTGTTCCATGATTTCATCTATATTATAGAATCTAATTACTTATTCACAAGACTGGATAACTTCATCTTCTTTGAAAGGGACAATAGAGGACAATGTCTTGTTCAATCCTTCTGCAAGAGAAACTTCATTGAGATCCTTTTGGCAGTTGTCTTCATTTTGACAGTCATGGAAAAAAGCACCATCAAAGTTATCAAAAGGATTATAAATCATCATGGTCTCTTTTTGATGTGCATGAGGAACAAAGGTATGGATGTCCTCATCAAGTGGAAGAGTAGATACTTCATCTTCATCATATATCTCATCCAAATCTTCTTCATCAAGATTTTATTCAAGATTTTCTTCATATATGGTCNAGCTGGCCGATATTGCCTGAGAAATTCTTCAATGAGATTTGTAGAAGAAGGGATACTCTTTGGATCACATGAGTGTGCAAACCAATCCTTTTGACTTGATTCCAGTGAAGACACCAAATTTTCATCATCACATCGTCATGTAGCACATTTAAGATCAATGCATACTTCATATAATTCATGACATGGGTGATTGCTAGAGTTGGATCACCGTAAAATTTGGGGCAACTTTCTCTCCATTCTTTTGGACAATGATTTGGATAGCCAGGGACATTTTGAACATGAAGAGAAGGATACACATTATTGAATTCTCATGGTAAGTCCCATGAGGCCATGGTTCCATCACTTAGGGTAATATATCAATGGACTCGACAGATGAGCTCAAGGCTCATGACGGGATGAAAAGGGAAAAAGGGAAAAGTGGGTTATGGGAAGGTGGAGTCGCTAGATGAACTTCAAGAAGAGCCCATAAAAAAATATGGAAAGGGAATGTCCCTTGGGTGGAGTCACCGAGCAAGCTAAGGGAAAGGCTTTGGGATAACTTACCAAAGTGTCGTTAGGGTTTGAAAGAGGATTCAAAATTCTCCTCAAAAACAGTGCCAAAATGTTATAGAACAAGTTGTAGGTTGAGATAATCCCGACCCAACCACGAAGCAAGTGCTACAACTTGGGAATCCTACACCCAATGCCACTTCGATGTAGTTCCCACACTTCAAGGGTGACTAGGTCACTCTAGGGAGGTGATCTCGATGACCCTAGGGGGATGGATATGGAGATGGAGATAAAGGGAAGTGAGGCTCCTAGAGGTCAAGTCTAAGTGGGATGAAAGGTGGGAAGAGATTCCTTGTAAGTCAAGTAATTGTTGCCCCACATGTATAGTACTTCTCCGGATGATTGTACCTTCCTAAGAGACAAGAAAATACACTTTGCAATGATATATGTTAGTTGGATCAGAAAGTTAAGATTTCCAACCCTAATTTGCAGCAGTAAATATCCATTTACATCAGCAAATGAAACATATAAAACAACAAACAAATATCTAGACTAGTTGAGTAAATCAACATTAATATTTGCAATGAATATATGCTCAAAAATGGCACTTAAGAAGCAAGAAAAGATGGTTGTTGTAAACATGTTATTTCTACAGAAAATTGAAACCTTAGGGCTGTAGCATTCAATTTCATGCAACAACAAAATCAACCACATAAAAGTTGCAAGAACTAGCCCAAAAGATGTGCCCTAGTTAGTAGAGTAAGTGAGAAAAATTTAGGAGCTAGTCTAGGGTTAGTTTAGAAGTTATGAGAGTGTTAGTAGCTAGGGTTATGCAACCCTAATGGCTGTAGGTTAAATTTTGTAACAACAATTAGAGTATTTGGAGAGAGGGGATGCCCTAGTTGGGGAAGAATCCTCTCAATGAGGCAAATCAACTTCAAGCAAGAAAACTTTCAAAATATCACAAATTATGTTTCCCAAGGCAATGATTTTATATCTCCAATGCAAAAAAGTATGACTAGTGCCTTTAATATTGGGTTAATGGAATCAAATAAACAAAGAGATAGAGAAACTACCTCCTTGGTGGTGTAATCCCTTTTACTTCCCAAGGCAAGTTTCTCTAGCTAGAGTTTAAGCTAAGACGGTGTATGCCTTTATACTTCTCTTAGCAAATCCTAGTGAAATCAATGAGATGAAGCATAAAATGATGAAGGCTATGGTGGGGGTATATGCCCTTATACTTCCCACCTAGATCCTAGCATAACAAATACTTGACTTGAAAAAATGATGGCATAATAGTAAAATACCATACTAAGATCAAGAGAAATGCCAAGATAATCCACCATAAGAGCTCGAAAACATCATCCAAAGCTAGCACTAGACCTCGTCCATCAACCCTTCATAAATATAGCCATAAAAAAGTGCACAAGAGATAAAAGATCCTAGTATAGAGAAAATTTCATACCAAGTTCTCTCACAATGTGGGAGAGTTATTGTAAAAATGAGATCTTATGATCTCTTATTTATACAAATGTCACCAAGGTGACTTGTCCACAAATTAAGGGGTAAAACACAATATTAGGGGTCAATAACCCTAATATTGCCCCGTTTACAAAGTAATTCATTTAAAATTCACTTTTGCACATAAGAAACCTAATTTTAGAAGGATGTCACCCCTTTAGGGGACGTTTTGGCATTTGGAGCAAGTCGTTGGTGTAGGAGGAAGGTGTCTTGGCTTGCCAAAGACACATGTAAAGTATCCAAGTTACTTCCTTCATGTTCATAGCCCAATTCTCTTCAAAACGTTCAAGTTCCAATGCATGAACCACACCACCAAACCCTAACCCCCTTAAGTGATTCCATGCCTCTAGAAGAGACGTTTTGCCTCTCCTAGGAAAAACGCTTGGCATGTGGGGGCTAGGTTATGTTGTCCAAATCATATTTAAGGCCTTCCAATTTTGATCTCTCTCATATGACATGTGGACCCTTGGCATCAAACCTATGGGCTTGTAGCCCCATGGAAGCCCAATCTAGGTTTGTTCTCCCAAAACTTTCCCCCAACTAGGTCCTGCAAAGACAAATGAGCACTCCCTCCAAGGATCTCAAGTCATAACATCATGGTAAGTGAATCCAATCAATAAATAAGTCATCTAAGCATGTGCATCAAATATCACTAATTAAGTTCTCAAAGACACTATGCGACTTGTCAATCTTGAATATGGGAGGGTTGATGAGGTGTCCTATTGGGTAGACCTTGCCCTAGGTAAAGGAGAGCTTCCAAGAGGTCCCTCTTTAAGCCATGCAAAGTGGATGAAGTTGTTGGGGTCAAGAATCAATGGGAATAGGGCTCATGACAAACAAGGGGTCATAGTGTCTCATTAATGGGTGCCTTTCTAGAGGGTGTGTGGTACCTTCGTTCGCAATGCACTTTTTCCAAGCCCATAATTTGCCTTTTATCTTTCTTTCTTTGTATTTTATTTCAATATAGGATAATGAGAGATTGAAGGTCACTGCCCTGGCATGGTCACCATATGATGGCAATGTCACCCATAAACACCTAGTGGAAATGAGAAGGTTGGCTCGTGATGGGACCCCTTTCTCTTAGCCATGCAATTGAGAGCCATTGTCATGGGTTGGTGACTAGATGATGACAATGTTATACCACTAGATATTCATGGACATGATAGGTCGACTCGTGATAGACCTCCTATCCTTCAACCAACCTTTTAAGAATTATTTATTATATTGTGGGTCCCCTTTACTAAAAGATAAGTGTTTTATTTCTTTCTTGGGTGATCCCTAGGTAAAGCATCTGGAAGGTTTAAACAAGGATTTTGTCTTTTACCCAACATCAACCCCTCTGGGCCTTCAACCCCTTCTTCCCATAGAATGAGGGACAACCCCTTCTTGGGTCAATATACCCTAAAATACCAAGAGATAAGGAAATGGAGGGTAATAATGATGGAAAGTGGTAAGTATGGTCAGGAACAGTATGATGGCTCATTAAGTGAGTTCCCAGTAGCAAAACCATTCCCAAAGAAGACCACTTACTAGGGCACAAAGTCAACCACCAAGGTGAAGCAGGGAAAAGGCATAATGTCCAAGCATATATCATGAAATCTAGATAAATCTAAGATACAACATAATCAAATGGATTAAATATTGAAATGATTCTCAAAATAATATTGGCTAGTACCTCATGGAGCAAGGCCCACTTCCTTCCGGAAGCCAGTTGGTGTGGTGGATGCCATCTGCAAACTTGTGATCATATGTGGTGGTGAGTGGGTTTTCCAGCTGTGGAAAAGTGTACTTGATCCAGGTGGATATTGGTGGCCACCCGCCTATTCCATTTGGACCCCCACCATTGTTTCTTTCAGTTTTTTAATTTCCTTAGTTGTAGCACAATTTACTATTTTTGGCAGTTTTTGGGGTCCTGAACTTCTGGAGCTATTTTGAGGCCCTAAACGATGTTTTTTGGGCATCTACTGATCAAGAATTAGTGTCATGACATTTTTTTGCCAACTATTGTAGTCCTCGGATATATCTTTCTAACGATGTATCATATGCGTCAAACGAAGATAGTATGCCAAAGTTATGACCCTGCGAATTTGATGTACCAATTTACCCTGACGGGGCCCATATTCTGGCGTTTCATCTCCCAGGGTTAGGTTTTTTGGATGTTTAGGGCTTCCATTGTTTCTCAATAATATATAATCCTTTGAGGCTCATTGTAACACAAAGTTCAGAGGCCTGTAGCTGCCACATATATTCTCAGAGATAGGCTACCAACGCCCTAGCTAGTTTATTTCTATTCTGTCTGTAAACAAATTTTAGTTCTTTGATATTAATGAAATGAAGTGTTATTTCTGCTGCATCTGTGTATTCATGGTTATTTGTGTATTTTGTTGCGTTCCTGTATAAATTCGGAACAGTACTACTGGTCACGTAGTCTCTCGGCACTTCATATATGCAACCTGAGGGCCTCAAGACATGATCTCCTTAGTGATCCACAAAATGTGGATAACATGTGGCTCCTACTTGGGGACATGTGCTTGTCGTAGAGTGCATGAGAACCAAAACATCTCCTGGTATACCTGTTCCTGCAAGGAAACATCAAACTGTCAAGTGTAGGATGGCCTACTCATCCTTGTTCTCATACGATCATAATCAAAACCCACTAAACAAGAAAAAGAAAATTTTGACATTTTTCAAGAAATTCTAAACTAAGCATGAAATCAATATGCAAGTAGAGAAAAATGAAAATGAAATGCATCTAAACTAGTATGAGAAATCAAGATGCAAATGCATGGAATCAAAATGACTTACCTACTTACCTGGGGCCTTGGGGCCCTGAAGATCACATGCTGGATGATGTTAGGTGAAGTCATACAACCAATGCAACCATTTGATCATGTCATGAAACTATCTCCCCCTGTGCTTAATCATATAATACAACAAAGATAAGTTAAGCAAATAATAATCATGAGTATAAGCACATATATAATAGATCATGAAATAAAACTCATGAAGATGGGTGGGAGGGAGAAAATACTACTGGAAAGAGAAACCATCAGCCCGATCATCCTGCGTGAAAGTGTAGCCACAAAAATGATCAATCCATATCTGAAGGGGACTACTATACATAGACGACGGTTCGTCTTCATATTTACTTAGAATATCATTGCTCTCTGAAGACTGAGAAAGGACAAGAGATCCAAAGAAAACCTTGTGATTTCTCAAACAAGAGGAAACGGGGTAAGGCACATCCTTAGAGAAAGACTCCTCCATCGGACTCAGGAAACGTCTCTTCTTTGTCTGCAAGACCCTGCCCAAAGTCCCAACATGAAAGTATTTTCATTTGGTAGTATGGACCTGATATTTATTTGGGTTGGCCACAACCTGGTGTCTATTAAAATCTAAGTATGGTGGTTGAAAATCATCCTGAAAACGTTGTGTCAGGTCATCCACGAATGGATGGAACAAATTTGTAACCATATCATCGGGTTGGCACATATATGGACCATCTGGATGTAAAAAGAAATCCTCTGAAGAAATTATTTATGTATCCTTTGTTTGAGTTATGTCTTCAATGTCGTAGATAGGATCTACATAAAAAATGAAACAACCCAAACCCCATATGAATCTCCCATTTTGTATGACATCATCAATGTGATCGTCAAATGTATCCATGGGTTGTTCCATGATTTCATCTACATTATAGAAGTTGATTACTTGTTCACAATACTGGATAACTTCATCTTCTTCGAAAGGGATAGTAGAAGACAATGTCTCGTTCCATCCCTCTGCAAGAGAAACTTCATCGAGATCCTTTTGGAAATTTTCTTCATTTCCACAGTCATTGAACAAAGCATCATCAAAATTCTCAAAAGGATTATAAAACATCATGGTCTCTTCTTGATGTGCAAGAGGAGTAAAGGTTTGGATGTCCTCATCAAGTGGAAGAGCAGATACTTGATCTTCATCATATGTCTCATCCAAATCTTCTTCATCAATATTTTCTTCATATATGGTCTCATCATCGATTGTAAAACCTTCTCGAAAAAGTGTGTGTTTGAGCTCTTCGAAAGCATCTTGAGAACTTTGAGTTGCTGGCCAATATTTCCTGAGAAATTCTTCCATGAGATTTGTAGAAGAAGGGATACTCTTTGGATCACATGAGTGTGAAAGGCAATCCTTTTGACTTGATTCCATGGAAGACACAAAAAATTTCATCAACACATCTTCATGTAGCACATTTAAGCTCGATCCATACTTCATATAATTCATGACATCGATGACTGCTAGAGCTGGATCTACGTAAAATTTGGAGCAAATTTCTCTCCATTCTATTGGAAAATCATTTGGATAGCCAGGGACATTTTGAACACCAAGATAAGGATAAAAATTATGGAATTCCCATGGTAAGTCCCATGAGGCCATGGTTCCATCACTTAGGGTAATACCTCAATGGAGTTTCTGGATGAGCCCAAGGATCATCAATGGATGAAAGGGGAAAAATGGAAAAGTGGGTTATGGGAAGGTGGAGTCGCTAGATGAACTTCAAGACGAGCTCATCAAGAAATATGGAATAGGAATGTCCCTTGGGTGGAGTCGTCGGACAAGCTAAGGGAAAGGCTTTGGGATAGCTTACCAAAGTGTCGTTAGGGTTCGAAAGAGGATTCAACGACGCCAAAATGTTATAGCACAAGTTGTAGGTTGGGCAATGCCTGACCCAACCACAAAGCAAGTGCTACAACTTGGGAATCCTACACCCAATGTCACCTCAATGTAGGTCCCACACTTCAAGGGTGACTAGGTCACTCTAGAGAGGCGACCCCGGTGACCCTAGGGGGATGGAGATGGAGATAAAAGGAAGTGAATCCCCTAGAGGTCAAGTATAAGTGGGATGAAAGGTGGGAAGAGATGCCTTGTAAGTCATGTAATTATTGCCCCATGGGTATAATACTTCTTCAAATGATTGTACCTGCCTGAGACACAATAAAATACACTTTTCAATGATATATGTTAGTTGGATCAGAAATTTAATCTTGATTTCCCTAATTTTCAGCAGTAAATATCAGTTTATATCCGCAAATGAAACATCTAAATCAACATACAAATATATGGACTAGTTGAGTAAATCAACATCAAGATTTACAATGAATATAGGCTCAAAAATGGCACTTAAGAAGCAAGAAAAGATGGTTGTTGTAAACATGTATTTTCTGCAGACAATTGTAGACTTATGGCTGTAGTATTCAATGGCATGCAACAAAAAAATCAACCACACAAAAGTGTCGAGAACTAGCCGAAAAGATGCACCCTAGTTAGTAGAGTAAGTAAGCAAACTTTAGGAGTTAGTCTAGGGTTAGTTTAGGAGTTATGAGAGTGTTAGTAGCTAGGGTTATGCATCCCTAATGACTCTAGGTTAAAGTTTTTAACAACAATTAGAGTATTGTGAGAGAGGGGATGCCCTAGTGGGGGAAGTCTCCTCTCAATGAGGCAAATCAACTTCAAGCAAGAAAACTTTAAAAAGATAACAAATTATGTTTCCCAGGGCAATGATTTTATATCTCCCATGCAAAAAGGTATGACTAGTGTCTTTACTATTGGGTTAATGGTTTCAAATAAGCAAAGAGCTAAAGAATCTACCTCCTTGGGGGTGTAATCCCTTTTACTTCCCAAGGGAAGTTTCTTTATCTAGGGTTTAAGCTAAGAGGGTGTATGCCTTTATACTTCTCGTAGTAAACCCTAGTGAAATCAATGAAATGAAGCATAAAATGACGAAGGCTATGGTGGGGGTGTTTTCCCTTATACTTACCACCTAGCTTCTAGCATAACAAATGCTTGACTTGAAAAAATGATAGCATAATAGTAAAAGACCATACCAAGATCAAGAGAAATGCCAAGATAATCCACCATTAGAGCTAGAAAACATCATCCAAATCTAGCGCTAGACCTCCTCCATCAACCGTTCATAAATATAGCCATAAAAAAGTGCACAAGGGATAAAAGAGCCAAGTATAGCGAAAATTTCATACCATGTCCTCTCACAATGAGGGAGAGTTATTTTAAAAATGAGATCTTATGATCTCTTATTTATACAAATGTCACAAAGGTGACTTGTCCACAAATTAAGGGATAAAACACAATATTAGGGGTCAACAACCCTAATCTTCCCCCCTTTACAAATTAATTCATTTATATTCACTTTTGCACAAAAGAAAACCTTAATTTTATAAAGATGCCACCCCTTTAGGGGACGTTTTGGCATTTGGAGCAAGTCTTTGGTGTAGGAAGAGGGTGTCTTGGCTTACCAAAGAAACATATCAAGTATCCAAGTTACTTTCTTCATGGTCAAATCCCAATTCTCCTCAAAACTTCCAAGTGCCAATACATCAACCACACCACCAAACCCTAACCCCCCTAAGTGATGTCATGCCTCTAGAAGAGGCATTTTTCCTCTCCTAGAAAAAACGTTTGGCATGTGGGGGATAGGTTATTTTGTCCAAGTCATCTTTAATGCCTTCCAAGTTTTATCTCTCTCATCTGACACGCGGGACCCTGACATCCAACCTATGGGCTTGTATCCCCATGGAAGCCCAAACTAGGCTTGTTCTCCCAAAATTGTCCACCAACTAGGTCCTGCAAAGAAAAATGAGCACACCCTCCAAGGATCTCAAGTCATAACATCATGGTAAGTGAATCTAATCAATAAATAATCCATCTAAGAATGTGCATCAAAGATCACTAACTAATTGCTCAAAGACACTATGTGACTTGTCAATCTTGAATATGGGAGGGTTGACGAGGTGTCCTATTGGGTAGACCTTACCCTAGGTCAAGGAGAGCTTCCAAGAGGTCCCTCTTTAACCCATGTAAAGTGGATGAAGTGGTTGGGTTCAAGACTCAACGTGCATAGGGCTCATGACATACAAGGGGTTGTAGTGTCTCATTCATGGGTGCCTTTGTAGAGGGTGTGTGGTACCTTCGTCTGCAATGCACTTTTTCCAAGCCCATAATTTTCCTTTTATCTTTATTTATTTGTATTTTCTTTCAATACAGAATAAGGAGAGATTGAAGGTCACTGCCCTTGCATGGTGACCAAATGTTGGCAATGTCACCCAAAAACACCTAGTGGAAATGATAAGGTTGGCTTGTGATGAGACCCCCTTTCTCTCAGCCATGCATCTGAGATCCATTTCCCTAGTTTGGTGACCAGATGATGACAATGTCATACCACTAGATATTCATGGACGTGATAGGTTGGCTCGTGATGGGACCTCCTATGCGTCAACTAACATTTTAAGATTTTTTTATTATATTGTGGGTCCCCTTTACTCAAAGATAAGCGTTTTATTTCTTTCTTGGGTGATCCCTGAGCGAAGCCTCTATAAGGTTTAAACAAGGCTTTTATCTTTTACCCAACATAAACCTCTCTTTTCCTTCAACCCCCTCTTCCCATAGAATGAGGGACAACCCCTTCTTGGGTCAATACACCCTAAAATCCCAAGAGACAAGGAAATGGAGGGGAACAATGATGGAAAGTGGTAAGTATGGTCGAGAATGGTACGATGGCTCATTAAGGGAGTTCCCAATAGAAAAACCATTCCCAAATAAGACCAATTACTAGGGAACAATGTCAACTACCAAGGTGAAGCATGGAAAAAGGCATAATGTCCAAGCATATATCATGAAATCTAGAGAAATATAAGATATAACATAATCAAATGGCTTAAATATTGAAATGATGCTCACCATAATACTGACTTGTACTGCATGGAGAAAGGCCCACTTCCTTCTGGAAGCTAGTTGGTGTGGTGGATTCCATCTGCAAACTTCTGACCATCTATGGTGGTGAGTGGGTTTTCTAGCTATGCAAAAGGGTATTGTTGGTCATGTAGTCTCTCGACACTCCATATCTGCAACCTGAGGGCCTTGAGACATGATCTCCTTAGTCATCCACAAAATGGGGATAACATGAGGCAAGGGCCCACCTCCATACAGAGATTGCCTCAATCGATTGTTAGTTTTCTCTTCCTGTGCATGTGACATGAGAAATCAACAACTTAACCTTTGTCTTTGGTATGCATGATTAATGTTGCTTAAGAAGTAATTATTTTTGGATTGATGTTGCTGAATAGATTGCAATTATTGATGTAACAATTTGTTATCTTGAAAGTGTAATATTTTCTGAATGGTTTAGTTAGTCCTTGATGATTAATATTGCAGTTACATCTCAACCATCTCATTGAATGATATCATAGATTAAGTTTTATAGTATTTATTGTTGATCAAGATCTAGATGGAGGTGTGATTGTGCATTTATGATTTAATGAAGTTACAATTTATTTGAAGTGCCAATTTTATATATGTAATCCTAGAGTAGATATTTTGAGAGGATTTAACTTCTTGCAAAAGTAATATAGATATTTTAATTCATTTCAACTAAGTGGTTTCTTTTTTGCAAGGAGTGGTTTAGTGGTGAAGGATTAATTCAACAATTAGATTTAGAATTGTTCAGTGAGAAGGAAATCTATAATAGTCTCAACAATTATCATATTTTGAGTAGGTATTGATTAGCTTGGGTGATTGCATATGAATTAGTGTCAGAAGACTCAATGTTTATGCATAGACTATGCTTGATTGCCTTTGAAATAACTACACTAGATTACAAATCATTTCATAAAATTTTTATTGAGAGGCTACATGTAAAGTTATTTTATTCATGACATTAAGATTATAAATGCATTAGAGGAATGTTGGTCTCATTGGCAATAGATGTCCTACGATGACTGCAAAGGAATCTAGTAGGCCAATACATAAGCATTTTTCTCTTCTCTTAGCAACTCATGGCTCATTCCTTTTATGAATACCAACATTTATTCTTAAAGAAAATATAAATAAACATACTATATCTAAATGGTGAAGATTTTTAAGTCATTATACAAAGTGAAAGGAAATAAAAATATTTTTCCACGAACCATCAAATATTAAAAGAGAACAATAATAATTATGAAAAACACATTTAATGCCTCGATTATAACCAAAGCCATATATTAACTTATTAAACATAATGCCATATATTTCTCAAATAATCATAATAAAAGATGAACAAAAGTTTTTTAACTCAACAAAGGTGTTTAACTTAAACCCAAACCCCATGAATCAATAGAAGTCAAATGAAACCAATCAAGCTACTACAAAGGGCTCAAGCCTCATTCAAGCATCAAATGAGAACTAGAAGCATTCAAGGGACTAGCACAATCTTTAACCAAAATAAAACCAAACTTCCAAAGTTGAAAAAATGGTCCAAATGCAAACAACAAACAAACCGTTAAAATTTTCCAAGATATCAGTGTTACAAATCCAAGAAGTTTCATGCACTTGGGTCTTGAATTAGCCCATTCTTGCTTAGCAAAAGTCTTGTTAATTAGTTATTTAGCCTTTAATACTATGACACTATCTATGTGAAGAGATAGGTCTCAACTTCATCAAATGCCAGCTTCATTTCCTGTCACAGATAGGAAAAAGAGACTGTCTTAGTTAACTATCAAACCATCAAACTTAAAATAGGTTGGATCAAATAAATGTAGCTTCAATGTTACACTTTTTAATACAAAATATAGAACCTATTTTTACCTTAAATGCAATCTCAATTTTACAGATGACAATCTTGCTCCCATAAAAAATTACCTTTTTCCAACGTACTCCAAAAATAAAGGAACAATTAAGTCAATAAACTAACAAGAATCACATCACATGTTCCATTCCATTCATTATTTCTACAACACCAATCATCAATGGAACATGTAAGTCAAAATAAGAGTCCCCTCATGTATATTAGTTTAGATAGCATCTTGGGGTATATTAATATCCCAGTTCACATCAACATGTCGACCCTCATTTTCTATATTCTGAACAGGAAACTCTGTAGATGAACTATTATTATGAGCCTCCTAAAAATTATCTTCCATATCAAGTTCATTAGAGGAATTTGTTGTTTTGTATTCTCCCCTTCTATCACAATCTGATTGCCAAAGAGCTAGTGCTTTTTCAAATGGAAAATTGTTTATGTCATACTTTTTTACATATAATATTAAACATGTATCCATTTGTTTATCAAGCTTGTTCCTCAACTTTGACTTCAATAATGATAGTGCACTAAACATTCTCTCATCCTCCACCGATCCAAAAATCATGGTTTGACATAAATCTGCTAATTTGAAATATTCTGACATGTTTTCTTCTAGGTATTTTATTTCACCTAATTTAGTCCATAATATTGTTATTGCACCATGTTCTAGAGGTTTCTCCAAACCACAATATTGAGCTAACATTGTTTGACCAAAGAGATTGACTTGTTGATACAACTTTGATGAATCTAATATACCTTCAATCTCTTCTCCTTGTACATTGCGATTCTTGCCAAATTGGTGCACTAAATTTTTTATTTTGCTAAAAAATCAACTCTTTTAGCCTCTCTATTGTGTTTAGGGTTCCAATATTGAGGGTATACCATAGACATAGCCTCCAATAATTCATCTCGAGGAAATCGTTCCCTTATCTCTGATGCCAATGATTTTTCAATTTCTATCAAGTTCTGCTTCACTGAAATCACAACATTGTTGAATTGGTCTCTTGACACATGGCACTCTTTAGTGATTCATCCCATATTACTAACATAATGAAATGGAACCATATACCTGTGCACTTCCATACATAGTATTCTTTTTCCATCAAACTTCAAATAATTTTCAATGTTTTCTATATCGATGATAGTAGTCCAACCTTTAAACGCTGGACCTGTGAAATACTCTGGCATTGTATACACATTATCCAATTGAAGACATGATCATTTTCTTGTATGTATGTATTCTACAATATACATTGTGCGACTCTGAGACATTTTCACAAGGACATTCATTTCATAAAGCATAGGAATAACTCCAGCCAATGTTAATAATTTCTCTATATCAGTTGATCGAAAGAGAAGATCTTGATCTTTGTCTACACTAAAGCGATGTTCATACATCACCCCTACTAAGGATTGATACTCACTAAATAGTCTTTGAGCTGGTCCATTCAATGAGATCCATCTTATATCTACATATTTTAGTAGTTTTTTTCCATCTGTAACATCCTCAACAAATTGTTGAAACTCTTTAAATCACTTGGGACTACAACAAAAATATGCATGAATTTCACGTACAAGATATTCAACTTTTGAAACTAGTGGAAACTTGCTTACTATTTTAAATGCAAGATTCATTCTATGAGCCATATAATGAATACTAATAAAAAATGGTGAAGCTGATAGTTGTAGTTTGACACAAAGGCCATTCGTTTTCCCTTGCATGACTATTGCTCCATCTGCTCCGACACATACCGACTTTTTCACAATCACTAAATGATCCATAACACCAATTTCCATCAAAGTATTGATGACAAGTTCATAAATATTTTGAGATGTAGAATTCTCCTCATTTTATGAATCCCAAGTAAATATGAATGTCTAACATGATCATTAACCATATAAATTCTCATGCAGATCCATGAAGTATTATCAATAGTTGTAACTTCATCCAAAGACAATGAAAAAAACCTAGCATTTGCAATCTTCTCTTTCAAATCATCCTTTTCTTCTTGAGCTATATATTTTTCCCATTCCCAACCACTCTTTACTGACCAATGAGAAGATGGAAAATTTGACACTTCAAGAAAAGATATAAAGTTCTTGTAATCTAGATAATCTATCATAGGACAACCTCTAGGTAAGATGTGAAATACAATGCTTAATTGCATCGTCTTGGATAACAAATTTCTTTCCATCGTCTTTCCAAATAGAGATGTGATGGTTCCTCCACTTTCCTCAAGTTTTCTCTTATTGATTAATTATTTATTATATTCATGTTCATATTTGACATGTCAACATTCCTGATAAGATTTCCATTTGATAACATATTTCTCCTCGCCATTTACAATTTCCTTATCATACACCTTTCCTGCATGCTTCTCTGTTGTATCTAACTTCATCTACAGTTTTACTGTCTTTCCAAGTTTCCAACTACATATAATGCATTTAACTTCTCGTGAAGCCTCTTTCTCATTTGTTGGAGGTATTGGTTCAATAAATGGATATTTTGAGATCCATTCTGATTGGAATTGTCTCCCTATGTCCCATTGGCCTTTTTTCCTTTTTCGTGATTGTGAATGGTTTGTGTTGCCTTCCAAGGAAAAACCTTCAACATTTTTATTGTTAATTTATGGTGAAATTGCATTCATCTCAATTTGATCACTAGAGGAACTTATTTCGTCATCTATTATATGGATATTAGATGCATTCTCATAAGAGTTGACATCTCTTTCACTGATGGGTTGCTCAAAAGAGCTTGAATCATGAAGAGAATCTGAGTTCTTGGATTGAGGCTTTTGAAAATATGAAAATGCATCCCTTTGTTTTGATGTTCTCTTGCCATGATCGTTGTTTGACATCTCACTGAAATTTTCAGAATTAGAATTTCAAATCGATCTAGAAACCAAAAGTGAAACCTACATGAGAAAAATAATATAAAATTAGTCATCCATTTGGCAAGTCAACACAAATGCAGGAGATATATCAATTTTAAGAACTCAATTCTTCTCAACAAAACCAACAATACTTATCTAAAAAGAAATCACTTCAGCATACAACAAGTCATTTTCATCTTGCATATTATTATTAGCTCAAAATAATGCCACATCAATAAAAATCCAATTTTAAAAACTATTTTTCCTGTGATAGGTTGGTTTTAGGTTGATAATCTGTTAAAAATCATCCTATATCAAATGTGATGATATATTAGGATTTTCCTACTATTCCATGTCAAACAGTGATGATGCTTTTTAATTTTGTACATTCACCTACAAATAATAGCTATAAATTACATTCCCCTACAAATACATATTACTGATAATATGAACAACAAACTTGCAGATCTAAAAACAATAAACTAGACACATGCAAGAAGCATACTCAAACTCTAATCCTGCTTCCTAATCAAATGGATAACAATGCATGAGTTAATGCATCCCAATTGGAGAATGGTTGTGGCATGTATGCATATGCACTGAGCACTCCTCCTTAAACTATGCACCGTCACTCATCTCCTCATTCATGCACACTAACTACCTAGGTATTGGAGCCCTTCTTTAAGAATAGATCATGCATTTGTGTAACTGAACTGAATTGAAATATATACTGATAGAAAACTTAACTGAATTGGAAATTACTAAATCTAGAACAACAATGCACTGAGGTGAAAAAACATATGCCCATTTTTCTGCTTGCTAAATTTTGAATTTTCAATAAGCCTCACTTTCGACCATTCAAGCATGGGATTTATTATGGAAAAAATATAACTGACACAAGGAAAGAGATTAGGAGAGGGATCATACTTCCATTCATCGGAACTAGGAATATAGTCAAGGTGTATGCATGTTGAAAGAGAATATAGTGAAGGGCAAAAGCCCATTTTTCTGCTTGCTAAATTTTGAATTTTCAATAAGCCTCACTTTCGGCCATTCAAGCATGGGATTTATGGTGGAAAAATTAAAACCTATATATAACTGGAAAATTGGGGATACATTCCTTGCATGTAGATCCTAGCTACACAAATTCACGGAGATTCTTTGCATTGTAGGATTAACACTTTCTATCTTCATTTGATTTCATGAGGATGTGATTATTTGAAGTTTACAGCTTGAATTGGCATTTGAGAGTAGATTTAGTAAGGTTGGTTTGGGACTTGGGATCTTATGTGTTTGGTTATAATTGGGTTGAAATAGTAATATATGGTGGGTTAGGCAAAACCTAGAGTGGATTGTGGAAAATTTTGGTTAATTGATTTTCATGGTGAAAAATGGCCATATGGATAACTATCTTTTATTATTTTTATGTTATTAACATAGTAAGTAGTACAATATGATACAGGCTATAGAAATGGGTTGAGGAAATGTTTGTATGAAATTATAATACCAACAAATTAGTATACTGTATGAGGATGCATATGAAGTGTCTGTAGAAATGTATGCATTGGATTTTTCATTCTTGCTCACTGTTCAACACAAACTCACTCTAGGCATGCCACATCTATATAAAACTATCTATAACTATGTTTATCTCAATGCGTGACATGGTATTGATACTGCAATATCCACACAAGTACAAGAATGCATTTGAATGGAATTTTCTCTATTAAAACAGATTTAGGAATGTGAAATTGTAGCTTTGTGGGCAGAATTGCATTACTTTTTCTTTGGATTATATTCTTCCTTGGAAATCTAGTATGATTGATGGGTGCTATGTCACTTGTGCATGGAAACACACAAGCATTGGGAGTTGGGAAACACGGTGTTGAAACATCGTGTTTCAACACCAACTTGTGAGAATGATTTAAGAATGCCCAGGTAATTTATCCAAACTATGGGTAAGCTCAAAAACTTAAACACAGTCTATAGAACTACTGATATACTCCAATCACTAACCCAAACAATCAATCGTCATGACCTAAATCCTATCCTATCCTAGAGGCTGGATCCTGGGTGGGCTCTATCATTGATCAGGATGACACTTATGCGTGGAAACACACAAACAATGAGCATTGGGAAACACGATGCTGAAATAGCGTGTTGAAACACCATCTTGTGAGAATGATTTAAAAATTCCTAGGTAATTTATCCAACTGTGGATAAGCTCAAAAAATTAAAGTTTTAAACACAGTCTATAGGACTATTGATCTAATCCAATCACTCTTCATGCTCTGAAGTCTCTGCTATCATGGAGGTTGGGTGGCCTCTATCACTAATTAGGATGACACTTGTGCGTGGAAACACACAAGAAATGGGAATTGGGAAACACGGTGCTGAAACTCCGTGCTAAAACACTGTTTTTCAACACCAACTTGTGAGAATGATTTAAAAATGCCCAAGTAATTTATCCAAACTGTAGGTAAGCTCAAAAAATTAAACACATAACTACTGATCTACTCCAATCACTCGTCATGACATGAAGCCTCTGCTATCCTAGAGGTTGGGTGGGCTCTATCATTGATCATGATGACACTTTTTCATGGAAACACACAAGAAAATTGCAATAAGCATTGGGAAACACGGTGCTGAAACACAGTGTTTCAACACCAGCTTGTGAGAATGATTTAAAAACGCCTAGATAATTTATCCAAACTGTGGGTAAGCTCAAAAAATTAAACAAATAACTATTGATATACTCAAATAAATAACCCAAACAATCACTCATCATGACCTGAAGCCTCTACTATCCTGAAGGTTGGGTAGGCTCTATCACTGATCAAGATAGTCATTACTAGCATATGTACATAATGAATGCCAAAAACAACTTTGCTACTAGCGGAGTGGAGAACCATGAGCCCATACATGATAATATAATTATATTATCCTTGAGTTGCAGAGATGGCTCATAAGCCACTTACCTGATATCAAGGTGCTGCAGGATGGAAACCATAAATGTTGACATAGAGTGACCGAGAAGATGGCAAGAACTCGATGCTTCCTCCTCCTGTATTTTGTAAGTTTTGACAATAGAATTTCGAGTTGGAACTTGTCCTTTGAAGATTTCAAGATAGACGTGGCTAAATAATTCAAGGTGAACCACTTGGATCTATTAATATTGTGAATCACCATCAAATTGGGGAATTTTTTTCCGAAACCCATGGGCAAATTCATGTAAAAACTCCAAATCATGGGCATCCTCTGTAAAAACTCCAAATCGGTGGGAGAAAAAGACATAAGGCCAATGACCTTTCCCAAACTGGGGCGAATCATGGTCCTTGGCCCTGTGAAAAATCTAAAACTGTGGGCTAAACCTTGGAAGATCAATGGCTACTCCCAAAAATCGGGCGAAAGGGAGGATGACTGCCATTTTTCCAAGGTGAAAATGTAATTAATATTTAAAATTCGACCGCCATTTTGGGGCTAAATATATAATTAATATAGTTTTAAAAATAAAGAGGGGGCATATTGGGATTAATAGTTTTTTTTTTTTAATATTTAAAATTCATCCTACCAAAATTTGAAGGGGCTAAATTTCGTTCCTAAAATTTTCCATGTTGATAGCCATATATGATTAGGGTTTTTGCTTCCTCAACCCTCAATTAGTGATAATGCTATCAATATTCTAGAATCTTCATGAAAGTCTACACATGTCTAGCCCCACATGTCTGAGTAATGGGGGTTGATGTGATATTCAATCATACCATGGTGGTCAAGAAGGTAGGTCAACTTTTGGGGGGCATAACGTCTGCATACAAGCTCCAATTGAGGTGTTTTTTGCATTATTGGAAAGGTATCGATGTGTAGAATAACATCAAGGGGATGCAAGCTATGCTTGCAAATTTTTGACCCCCAAAAATTGTCATTTGATGCCTCAGAATGGCTTTAGAAGGTTCTAGATCCCAAATCTCCAAATTGGGACCTGCCACTAAAATGGGCCCTACAAGACAATTCCTCCAATTTTTCCTCCTAGAAAGTACCAAGATAGATGAAAGATTATATAATGATTCAATACACATAAAATACAATACTCAGGTGCTATAGGCACAATCCAAAATGGATAATCCAGAGATAAATCTCTCAGAATCTTTCCCTATAGTAGTACATCCAGAAAATTCCACAAACTTCATAATATAAAGTATATTATCTATCAAGTAAACAAAACATAAACTCAATAATCTCCAGTACTATCATATTACAAGTTAAAAAGAAGTTTAGAAATCATTTAATGCAAATTGATGGACGACAACTATATGTCCATCTTGTACTTCTTCCAAAGAACCATAAAGCTCAAGTATTTGAAGTCCTTCCTTTAAGAGCTAATCTCCAATCTTGTTGTGCTCCCTCTAGACATGAGTATAGCTGATCCAAATAATTTGATTAGATATTTCCTTTAATTGCAATGTTATAGGAAGGAGAGAATTATTTTTTACTTGAGAGATTCATTTCATCTAGTTAATGACCATAGATGAGTCACCCATCAACTGAGGCTTATCAACTCCTCTGTCTAAAGCATATTTTAGTAAATAGTATAAGGCCTTGAATTCCCCTTGGTTGTTTGTTCCTCTTCGTATATTACCTTTGACCTGAACTCTACGTGTATTTGTAAAATATAGAATGAAGCTAATCCCATTGATAGAATCTAGTCCTTGACAAGCCCCATTGAAAAAACCCCAAGCTAATGACTTATCCACCTATACTGTTGAAAGAATTATCTATGGTTTAACATTGGGATTAACCTTATAATATACAAATAAAGCATAACCTGGGTAGCTACCAGAAAAGTGGGCATCATATTCTCTTCAAACAAAATAACATTTCTAGCTCTCCATATTCCTCAAAGAGCTAGAAATGGGATTTTCCTTAAGCACTTTAGATATTGCCTAGTAAACCATAGATTGAGACATTTATCAATGGATTCACATTTCCAAAGGTTCTGGATACCCAAAAAATCCCCAACCTCAACGCAAAATTTATGAGAGAAACTACAATGTAAGAACAAATGTGAATTGTTTTCCTCACTACACCTATAAAATAAACAAATACTTGGACCTACAAATTTTTTTATGGAGCGATTCCCATGTTAAAACGTGATTGTTCAATATGAGCCACATAAATAAATTACTCGTGGGAGGGGCATTAAATTTATAGAGATTTGGCCACCACCATTTTTCATCCCATGATCCTGGTCTAGAAAGAGATATGTATCAAAGATTAGGGGTATAGTTTCCCCCTATTCCATTCAGAGGCCATATTAGTTCATCCAAGCATTTTTTCAATATTATATGTGCCTTCTTGATTTATGCTAAAAGAGATCCCACCTTTGGGCCAAATTTCCTTCTAAACCAAGGTTAATTACCTTTCTCCAACCTTGAGACCATGGGAATGTGTCATCTGGACTGTCAATCAAGTTAAGTGTACATCTACCAATTACTTTTAGGTGTTGTATGATTTCATCAGGGATGAATATGTCTCTACCACATCCCATTATTAAATCTTTCCCCACTCTTACTTATGATCAATTTCTACTCTCCACGTTAGATAGGAACTTATGACTAGGAATGCTAGTGTCATTTCCTTCCACTGGTTGGATACATTTTCTATACTCTTCCTTTCCTTTCTAATTCAGTCTAGGAGGGTTCATAGAGAAATGTGTTTCTATATAAGAATCATTTTCCATAGGCTCTCCTTTGTGATGACATTCCATAATGATTTTTTTTCTAGATCCTTACCAAATAAATGTATGTTCTTCAACCCCTACCCCCCTAGAGCTTTTGGGGTTTCAATCCTCTCCCACTTAACCAATGATTCCCTTTGTAATCACTGTTCCCTTGCCATAGAAAATTAAAGAAAAAAATTCTGATTCTTTCAAGAATACCTTTGGGTATATGAGCTAGAGTGTGCTAGCATACTAGTGGAATTTCTTCTAGCACTGACTTTATTAGAACCAATCTACCACCCCTAGAGAGCCACTTGTTGCACCAAAAAGAGATACATTTTTCAATTTTAAGCAATACCCATTATCACTCTACCCTTCCATA
This sequence comes from Picea mariana, assembly GCA_032191745.1. Classification (NCBI taxonomy): domain Eukaryota; kingdom Viridiplantae; phylum Streptophyta; class Pinopsida; order Pinales; family Pinaceae; genus Picea; species Picea mariana. The sequence continues at coordinate 30,827 of JASDQU010588436.1, forward strand.
TAAATTAGGCTTAAGAGTAAAGCCTAGATATTTTACCCCTTTTGACATGTCTAAATATTGAAAAGGAAAACATTCTCCAATACCCAAATCCAAAATATGTTCTATACCAGTTGTATAAATTGCACACTTGTTCTCATTTATTTCCATGTATGTGGCCTTATTGTAAAGCTGTAAAATGTTCTCAAGACATCAACCCTCCTCCTTTCTGATCCAAAACAAAATAGTAGAACATCATCTACAAACAATAAGTGTGTGAGTGCTTTGAATATTCCTATTCTCACCCCTTTGATTCTCTTCATTGTCCTAGCTTCATTAATGGCTCTACTTAATCCCTTTTCTATCGAAATAAATAAGTAGGATGAGAGTGGGAAACCCTATATAAGCCCCCTTGATGGCTTAAATAAGTTTGATGTTGATCCATTAATTGATACTGCAAAGGAAACAATAGTCACACATCCCATAATCCACTTAACCAAAGGAAGTGAGAACCCTATGTGAATTCAGAGTAAGTGTAGGTACAACCATGAGACTCTATCATATGCTTTGGAGAGACACAACTTGATCACTATTGTTGGCATATGTGATTTTTTCCTTTCACAAAGTTATGAAAGTTTGGGATAAGTACCAGTGTAAGAGTCTAATGTTTCCTTTTATAAGAAGCAATGTTAGCGCTAATTCTTTGACTTTTCCATTATTGTCAAGGGTGTGGATTCATACTAGAAAATGTGGTAATTCAAGGGAGGAGAAGACAATATGAAATATGACATACGCACAAAAGCAAGAACCATGAACTAGAAACCAAGAAAACCAAACAAAAATGAAACCAAAACATGAACCCTATGAAAGAGAATGTGGACTCTAGATGGGGATAGAACACTATATAAGCTAGGAAAATAAGAAACTTGAATCCCTAGTCATGTTGCTACTCATAGGATGATCTGAAACCAACTTTTGATACTTCTATTGGAAATTTCTAGAAGTAAAACAATGAAATGGGCTCTTTCTGCACACTCTAAAGAGCACTATAGGGGAAGGTACTTTGAGGGACTATGGAGCAGAGAAGGAGTAGGTATTCCTGGTGTTGTGTGGGGTAGCTAAGGAGAGTGCCATGAACTAGTCTAATAGTTGGTAGATTTTCCCAGAGCACTCCATGAGGAGTTGTTGGTCTAGAAATGAGGGCTTGATAGTGTGCAATCCCTCTTGCGTTGATCCTATAGCCTCATGTATCTACTATCCTTTCAGAAACCCAAACTGCTCTAGTGAAATTACTTTTGAGAGGACAATCTTCAACCTAACCGCAACGACCTTGGAAATAATTTTGTAAATGTAGTTGCATAGGGAGATAGATATAAATCCCTAAAATGTATCAAGATAATCCGCTTTTGGGATAAAATCAATAAAAGTGGAGTTAAAGGATACATGTACTCTCCCAGATGTTCTCACTTCTTCAACAACTCTGGGCCTCACCCAACAGATCAAAGAAATCAATATGGAACTTCATAGTCCAACAAACTAGGTCTTGACTTCTATATTTCTTAAAACATTTAAGAAAATAAAGAAGTTCCTCCCTTGAGACTTCCGTATACATCCTCTCGTTCTCCTCTTCTCCAACCCATCTAGGGAAATATGACACCACCTTGAGAATTTATTCTATGTTTTCTCTATCTGGTTCTTTAAACACCTCCTCAAAATGATGCACTCCTAATTTAGCTAGATATTGAAATTTTATGACCTTCCTCCCTTCCCTATTGTCTAGTTCCTGAATTGTATTAAAACTCTTTCTGTGATTAGCAAATTTTTGAAAAAAAATGACATTTTGATCTCCCAATTCAATCCAAGTGGCCCAACTCTTGATCCTCCATTCTCTTTCCATGTCCGAAAGTAGCTTTTCCTTTTTTGAATCTATATCCTTTAAAATGACCTTATCCTCATCACTCAGCTAAAGTCCCAGATTAGCATAAAAAAGTGACTCCAGATTCTTCTCCACTTCTTTTAGTTGACCATCCCTTTATTTCAAAACAAATGGAAAATTATTTGAGCATCTATTGGATCCCACCCATGACTGGTACCTTTCCACCATCCAAAGAAAGTCCCCATGGATAAAAAACCTATCAATCCACTTGTAAACACAAATTTTCCCCAACCTATGGTTGCTCCAAGTGGGATTGATCTTAATATGCTCAATTCCCATAACACTTGCCCGATTAAACAAGTTATGGAAGAATCCAACTAATCTATCCACTCTTTCATTGGACCCCCATATATCCCTTATATTCAAAGTAAACTATAATCCTCCCCCAATAACGAGGTTATCGACTTTAAGACACTCATAAGCAAACAATTTTTCCTAGTAAGTTTGCTTACTCTAATAAGGCCCATACACATTTAATAAACTCAGAGTTATCCCCAAGATTTTACTTAATACCTTTGTGAAAATCCTTGAATGAAGAGAGAAAGAATTAATAAGGGATACATTTTGATTCCAATCTATAAGAAAACCCCCCGAAAACCCTTTTGAATCTAAATAAAGAAAGTCCCACCCCCAAAGAATTTTTGTGTACAAAAATTAACTCGTCTCCCTTTCCCATTATCTCTTATATTAGAACTATGTCAATATTTTATAACTCCATCAATTTCTTGAGGGTCAGTCTCTTGGCCTACCCTCCCAACCTTCTCATATTAACTAAAAGTACTTTCATTGGGATATTGAAGAGGGGTTTCATCATTCTCTAAGGGCCCATACAATCAACCTTTGTTTACCTTGATTCACTTCTTTAATTTATTTCTCGTAAGGTAGTTTCAAAATTGACTTTCTCCCTATAGTCAGAGGTCCTTTTTTATTTGGGAAATCCAAGATCAAAGCCCCAGAAGTTAGTAAAAATAGTGGGGACAACACCCTCTTTGGGCATAGGAGGTAATTTCCTTCCACCCTCACAGAGGTGTCTGAGATGATCCGACTATTCCCTCCACCAATAGGATTTCCCTTATCAATAGAGAAAATAGACTCACATGACTGAACATCAAGGGATTCCCTATTCACCACCACTCCAACAAAATTCAAATCACCTAATAGAGAGACAATTCTACCACCACATATAACCTTCTAGTTTGATTCCATATGAAAATTTTCTGCTTCTTCCATCTTTTGAAAAGTAGAGGAATCCATAGTTGGATTAAGAGGCATTGTATTAGAATTGCCCGAAATCTTGTGATCCTCCATTATAGGATATCACCTACAATCATTATTATTTGTCGAGGATAGAGCATACCAATACAAGCCAAGCTGCCAAACCAATGCATCTTCTTACTCCAACACTTATCATGAGCCCATAATCAAAGGTATAGAAAGGTCCCTACTCGTAGGTTAATCTCCACCTTGTCCCCCATCTCCTGATAATTGATGTTCAATATATTATTTAAGGCATAAACTTCTAAACCTCGTTCCTCAATATCTTCCCTTTGAATAAGATCCACTAGTTTACCCTCCCTACCATAGTCTTCAACAAAGATCTCTTTCTTCCACCAATTTTTTTTGTAGAAAACCTTGTCATAATCTTTTTGCACATGGCCATAGGTATGGAACCTTATGCATCTAAATAGGATGTTATGATAATATATAGCTTGAGAATATTTCTGTACACCCATTACAAAATCCATTGACTCATAAAGACCAAGACTAACATCTATCTTGACTAGTAATCTCGCCAAGAAATTGCTTGTATTGGTAAAAAAAAATCTATCATCAATTAAAAGTGTCTTACCAAGGAAATTCCCAATTATTGTAAGAGCTCGTACTATCCAAAACGAAAGGCGGGAAACTTCACTTAGATTGGAATTTTGTTTTCCATAAACACATATTTCGTGTCAAATAAAGGATGTCATGGCTTCATGGATAGGAAATAACTATCCATGAACCATGCTCCTTTAAGGATGTGTTACAAAAACAGGATCGCAAAGCAATAAAATAACAAATGCAGAAATAAAACACAAAAGATACATAATACAATAGAGACACAGATATATGTGGTTCACCCAGTGTGGGCTACGTCCACCAGAGAAATTGCCAGGTCCTTCCTTTATTATTATCCAACAAATGAAGGGATACAACCTACAACACACCCATTGTAACTTCCTCTTCTCGCTCTCATAGTCTCCTCACTCAGAATACAATATTCACAATAATACATGGCCACAATACATTTCCCTCATAAAAGAGGGTTTCCTTCTAGGGAAAAAAACCCTAACATAACTTCTACCATCAGATCTGCGACCTTATAATGAATGGTCCATATTTACTATGAAATTACAATATACATTTACAAGGAAATTTTTCCTTCAGGGGCTTTCCCCCCTAACCCCTGCCAGGGGTCCACTTGCTCCTAACCCTGTAGGGGGGGTAACCCCCCTTGCACTCCCCAACGTGGAGGAGTGTAGATTCTTCCGAGGTGTAAAGTATTCATAGGGTATAAACACAGTTGAAAACAAAGACCTCTGAATCAGGAAGATAATCAGGCTCCACAACCAACAATCTCCCACTTGGAGAATGATCTCAACAACTCCACCGTTGTTGTATCTACTGGACTATGATTCTTCTTGGACCTGGAAAATTTCTCATCTTCACCTTCATTCTTGAAGACCAATTGAAACTAAGCAAGAACTCATTTTCTCCCTGGTTACTCCCTTAGTTAACATGTTTGCAGGATTCTGGCTAGTGTGTATCTTTTCCAACTTCAAATGTCCATCTTCCAAGATGGATCGTATGAAATGGTACCTGAGATGTATATGCCTAGTATTTGAATGGAAGGCTGAGTTATTTTCAAGATGAATGGAAATCTCACTGTCACAATACAACCTGCTATTCTCCTTCTTCTTTCCTAATTCCTCCATAAACCTTTGTAACCAAATCATCTCTTTACTGGCCTCTGTAGCAAAAACATACTCTGCCTCTATTGTTCAAAGTGCAACAACCTTTTTCAGTTTCAAAATCCAACTTACTGTTGTTCCACCTATAGTAAAAACATACCCTGTGGTGCTCCTTCTGCTATCCTTAACACCTACCATATCTGAATCAACATATCCCTGTAGAACAATGTCTGAACCTCCAAAACATAATGCATGAGTAGAAGTATCTCTCAAATACCTAAGAATCCATTTTACTACCTCCCAATGTCCTTTACTTTGATTGTTCATATACTTGATCACAACTCCCATTGCATGTGCAATATCTGGTCTTGTGCAAACCACAGCATACATCAAGCTGCCAACTGCTAATGAATAAGGGACCCTGAACATGTATTCTATTTGCTCTCGTGTCTTGGGACACATTTTCTTAGTTAATTTGAAATGGTTGGCCAAAGGTGTACTAACCAGTTTTTCATTCTGCATTCT